>JASANG010000533.1:0-60805 GCA_030248215.1 Enoplolaimus lenunculus | reverse complement strand
TGTCGTTTCTGTTATTTTGATCGCTATTCGTTTCCATTTCTATCACCAGTAGGTTTTTGTCGTTTCTGTTATTTTGATCGCTATTCGTTTCCATTTCTATCACCAGTAGGTTTTTGTCGTTTCTGTTATTTTGATCGCTATTCGTTTCCATTTCTATCACCAGTAGGTTTACTGTCCGTTTACACTATACTGTTATTATTATCTAGCTTACAATTTTCAACCAACCAATAGATGTGGATTTGTGGATTTAGTCGCCCCAATCGGTAAGCCCTTTTCCGTCCAAATAAAATAAACCTGTGAAATGATGAGTGCTTATAGAATGCTTTCGATGGTTACATAGCGAAGTACTGTCAAGCATATGCTTAGGTTTAGCATTAAGTTCTTAACCTTGACTGGCGTGTTTCATGGGTCATTGCCATTATAATGCTCCTGCTAATGTAAAAAATGTCTAACCGCCCGGTAATGACCTGTGCATAAAGCGAAGCAGCAACCCGCGTATCGGGTCCAATTTTGCGCTGTATTGTAGATACTATTTAGTAACCGTCTTGACACTATCCGAAGGGAGTCAGGGAAAAACGTAAAAAATAAGCATAATTTTACACAAACAAATCATTAATAATAACTAAAAAGATCCGTCTTTAGCACCATCTCGCCAGAAATAGTTAATATCAAGTGGTGCCCGTATCCATAGTCTTATTCCCAAAATTTGGAGGCGCAGACAAAAGCAAAATCTGTTTTGAGATGAATAAACATGTGATGTATTGTTTGCAACCAGAAACTCAACGAATGCTTGTAGTTTAGTAGCCTTAGTATGATGTTTTTAGTTTCTATATGATACCATAACAACCATTATGGACATAAATATTGTATCATGCATCTCCTGGTGTATATATATTAATATATATATGTATATACATAAATATATATTATATGTATATTATAATATATACATACATATATATATATATATATATATATATATATATATATATATATATATATATATATATATATATATGATAGTTATCTAACTGTGCAAGAATTGACAGAAAACGGTTACTTTTTATGGAACTTGTAGTGGTTGAATCATTGCAAGGCATCTGGCTAATATTACTTTTAGCAACGTAACACCAGCATATTAAGCCTATTAAAGCCTAAACATAAAGATTGATCTAAACCCTAAACTCACTTCATTAGCCGTGATGAGAAACGAGACTTTCTGAAACCAACAATGGTCGGAATCTGCTACCATTTGAGATTAGTTTTTTTAATAACACAAACAGGATTTACAGATTCAAGTTGAAATATGATAATATTTAAACTTTAATATACAAAAGATGAGACACTATGAATGCATAAATAATTATATTTTACTGAAATTGTGACTAAAAGTGTAAACAGTAACCGATACGGCTGGGTACACAACGATATTTACCAATGACACTTACTGACATGCATTTCAGATGTCTTAACTTTGATGTAAGATTTGGAATAAAAGTTTAAAAAAATTTTCACAATTGCATCAAAAAATGTGTTCGGTTGAGCGAAACAGTGGATAGAGTTTCCATTGTTTTGCTTGATATACCTTAAAGTTATTTTAAGTTGATCAATGCCATACAGAGCCCTTCACGAAAATTTTGCTGGGGATGCTCTGGGGCTTGAATTCACAACGACCCGGACACAGAACTGCTGCTCTAACCACTGAGCTACGCATCTTAGCAAACTTCTCGCTACAATCGCTTACCAAGAACGCATTTGCTTTGCTACAGATTAACGGTTTTAAGACCCTTTACTGTAAATTGATTCTACGAGCCATGTTGAACGATCCAAAGATTTTTTGGTTTTTTCTATTACATTGTCTGAAGATTTGAACCCAGACTGTTTTTGAAAACTAACTATTCAAGTTATAAAGTTGGCTGGCGACTTAAGTAAGTATATACTTAAATTTAATTTAAACAAAAGAAAGTAAGATTTCAAAACTTCCACCTTTGCGTTAGTGTTATAAGTTTTTGTACCACTGTTATTTTGTCAGACTACGTTGACAGAAATCGCTAATGTTACACGATTTTATACAAAACTAATCGCAGTTGCAATAAACTGTATAATTTAGGCAATTGATGCGATTGTAATTATGCAAGTCTTCGTTGTGCACGTAAAAACGCCACACGCCCAGATGTGCCCCCACGACAAAAATTATTACAATCTTCAATTCGATTAAAATTATTATCGTTTCCATTGCATCCAGCGTACTGAAATTGCTGGCAACGGCGAGTTCGTTTGTTATACCAAAATCTAGAAATTGAAAAATCGCTAATGTTACTTGAAATATTTGTGCACAGTGTTGACGTATGCGGACCCTTTGCAGCTCATCCTTAAATTTGGGCCCCTAGAAAATTTTCATCCTTACTTGTAAGTCAACGAATAACCTTCTATGCCCCTCCTGAAAAAATTATTGCTCTTCTAGCAAAGTGAGCTGCTTACAATTTTGGAAGTATGGAAGAGAAGAGATGGGTAAGAATATATGTCTTCTCAAAATTTCTAGAAACAACAAATAATCATATTTGACATTATTTAGAATCACACTTTGGAGCTCGCAAATAAAAAAATTCAATTTTTGCTTTAGGCCTCGCGTGCAATTTGCTTACTTATGAAACTTCCACAATAACATGCGTACACCAGATGACATTTGAGGGAGTAGTGTCACGGACACTGAAGCCAAGAAAGCTTCAGTATCCGGGACACTGAAGCTTTTTGAGTTCAGTGTACGGGATACTGAAGCATTTGTGGCTTTAGTGTCCAGGACACTGAAGCTAAAAAGCTTCAGTGCCCAGGATACTGAAGTCAAAACAGGTTAAGTGTACAGGATACTGAAGCCAAAAAAGCTTCAGTATCCGGGACACTGAAGCTTTTAGAGTTCACTGTACGGGATACTGAAGCTTTTGTGGCTTTAGTGTCCAGGACACTGAAGCTAAAAAGCTTCAGTGCCCAGGATGCTGAAGCCAAAAAAGGTTAAAAGTCCAGGATACTGAAGCTTTTTTGGCTTCAGTGTCCATGACACTACCCCCTCAAAACTCACCTGCTGTACGCATGTTATTGTGGGAGTTGCATTACCTGATGCTGTTCTTCGAAGGCCCATTCATACACGGAATACCAAAATCAAGATCCAGTCCACATATGTGAGCTGAAACGGAAAAATTAACCACATTTGTCTGTTGACATCTGGCAACAGATATACAGTGTACAATGCACAAAACAGCGTCAGAGTACACAAGAAACGCATATTTCACGGTTTGCATGCTTTTAGCTGGTTGTATCACGGCTCATATAGTTAACAGATGTTATACAACTGCTGCAATTCGACACGTTTGAAGCACAGTATTAGAACTAAGGTTTTGACTTTGAATAAATTTAGTAATTTTTTGGCAGTACAATGCATTGTGTTTGCGGCAAATTTTAAAAATTGCAAATTTAAATTTCAGTCGTCTCTTCAACCAAATTTCAGAACGTAATTCCAATGTAGAGTGTCAGTTGTGCGTATGCGATACGTAAATGAGTGTGGTGCATTGTTAAAAGTTGAAGTTTGCAGGTAACATAGCTTTGAGGTCAAAACATAGCTTGAGTTGTAGGCATACCTGGAGTCGGGCAACAAATCCGAGACGCCGATGGTCCGAACAACGGCGGAAGGCACATATGGGTTGGTGGGCACGTGTTCGCGAATTCCCCACAAAGTTGATTATAAACACCTTCGCGCAACGGGGTTCCATAGCTACACATTCCTAAACTGCACAACAAGCCTATAAGAAAGTTGTCTTTTTATACTACGTTCGCAACAGTTTACAAAGTTCAAAAATATAAACTTCTCAGAAGTTTCGGATCTAGATTTTTCAATTTCGGATCATTTTTGTTAATCGCTAAAAGTGATAAAATGGCAGACCTCAACTTTGAAATTTTGTAATTTGACAACATTTCAATAAATATTTTATTAAAAAAATTTACTATTAACATCCTTGATCAAAACACCAAATACAGTAATACCTGGATAACAAAACATTTCACAATGATTCAAATCTTCGAAGCTGTTCGCGTTGCCTCCACATCCGTTGTAGTTGAACGGCCGGCAAGCACCAACGTTTGGATCGAAATAAAAGCGCTGGCCTGGTCGTGCAACTTGGTTGTCTGAGCACGAAATGGCATCGCCGGGAACCAGAGGCATATTGCACACCGTGACTGAAAAACAAAACATATGAAAATATCAATTTTCTCGAAATTCACAAAATGAAACATTTTCTAACCATCAAGAAGAATAAACGTTTTGTGGAATTTTAGTGAAACAAAACATTTTCTTGAAATCCAAAGATGCAAATTAATTTCTAAAAAATGTTGAAAACTGAATTGTTTTCTCAAAACCATGGTTTCTGGGAGGATAAAACTTTCACGAAACGCAGAAAAAACTTTTTCGCAATATCATGGCGAGTAGCAAAAAGAGAGTTAGAACCCATATTCTCACATGTGGATAGCAACTATCATCAGTTAGTAATAAGTGTTCAAATTTACTAACCATTGCAGTTTTTAACTCAAAATTGGCACAGAAATAGAGCATATCAGTGCAATGAATTTTGAGCCACAGCGTTTACTGGTTCGAAGGTTCTATCATCAACTGGTGATAGGTGCTACGCACATTTAAGAATATGGGCCCATGAGTCAGCCGCAACCTAACACACTAGTTGATATTTGTCCGATGGCGGCACTGCCCTAAATCTTAATCAAAAGTGCAAGTTTTGCAGCGAGAATTCGCGACTTACAAGTGCAGCTTTTTGAAGAAGCAAAGAACCTTACCTACAACTTGCACGTGCGAGTGTTGCGCCTAGATCTTGCATTTGCAACGTTTGTTCGAAATAAAATCTCCAACATCATTTGCAGCTGTAACTTTTTGCTTTTAAAGCATTGGAACGGATTTGCCGATGCAATGCTAAAAACCTATATTTTATTCGCTGTTCTAAGTCTGCCCCTAACATCTTAGCAATTCCAATTCTTCGGCTGGACAATAGTGGGTGTGGCCTTTAAAGGGATCACATAAGCGAGACAAACAGTCCTAAACACAATGCCTGGAATCTTTACTAGGGCGACTTCTGGTACAGACATTTTGGCCACAGTTTAAGACGACAGATTTGTTTACTTGGAGCAGGACAACAACGTCTTCCACGACTACTCGCGTAACATTCGTAGCCACGCGGACATCCGTCCAAAATGTCACACGACAGATTAGGCAGCGGATCTCCATATGGGCAGTAACCTAAAAAAGACTAATTCAAATTAAATGATGGGTATCGAATATATTTTTCACATTTATGACAGCAAGCAAACACAGCGTACGCAATGCGGTGGACACTCATATCACTATTTTGTTCGTTGAATATTGAAATTTGGGTCATTTCAATGATTGAAAAGTTTGATATTAGTCAAAGGTACACATGTCCGTGGATATAGGAGAACCGCAAGTCCGAGGCAGGGGCTCAAATTCACCTTCAAAACTTCACTTCACAGAAATGGTTCAGGTTAACTTGTAAGTCTAGTAAAAGCCACTTCATCTACTCTCTAAAAGCTTAAACTAATCTGATTTAAGCTTAAGCTAATCCACCAGTATTAAACTAACCTTCAAGATTAACTAAACTAACGGTAGGTTTACGTTTAAACTCATTTGAAATGTTACTTATTTTCAGTTTAATCTAAACTTAATGAACTCTTAAATACACTGCTGCTCTTGTTACTTAATCTAAAAAGAAGTTTACCTAATATCGTGTTAAACTTAAAAACACATTAATTTAAGTAAAACTTAAAATTCTAGTTTAGTTAGTCCGTCCAGCCATTTAAGTTTTACTTAAACTGATATTCAAGTTTAGTCAAGCTATAATTTAAGCTTAAGTTTTTAGAGAGTACATGTGTCTCCTAATTTTTTTGCAAACCATAGTATTGTCATTTAGACAGTTTTGAAAAGCATTGCAAATCCTTTTGAATACATTAGAATTATATAATATAAACTGGGCCGTGGTCTGGCCACGAGTTAGGAATGGCTACAAACTTTGCTCGGATTATGCGACGACTTCACAGAACTTACTAGGGAACGGAACATTTCGTAAGGATTTCAAAATTATTACAAAACTTATAAATCAATCGAATGGTATCTTTTGGTTACGTCCCTAACAGACTTGTGGGATGACAGTGGTCCATCAAAACACTTTAATGTCTGTTTATTTGACAAGACTTAATAAGCGGGCTTAAGACGTTTCCAGGTGCGTTAATTTTTCAAATGCAGATGAGCTACCTTATAAGGTATCTTCGCCAAGCGTCTGATCGATGTTCAGTTGCCCTTGTCCCCTCTGTTTTTGCTTAAGCCAAAAAGTTTTCTGACCCAAAAGACAGAAAATTGAATATTTTTATTTTTATCTAAACGAAAGATTTCATGAAACGTTAAAAGATTTCACCAGCATAAAACACTACGAAAGAATTATTCTTACCTGATTGGCGGGTGACGTCATTCTCCGAGCAACAAATAGGTTGTGACGTTGTCCGCGACACAACGCATTGAAAGCCGTCTTGACAAGCAGCGACAGGACTGCCAAGGACACAAGTTTGAGGTCCTTCAGTTTCGGGGTTGATGAATCCAGCGCTATTATGAGGACATCCTGAAAAAAACAAGCATCATCAAACAGTAGATACGCCACAAACAGCGGCGGATCAAGAGGACCTTCCGGTAGAAGAGGAAACTTTTTGTTTCGAAATTTAAAAGGCGTTTGAGGCACATTAAATGCTCTGTTCACAAGCGTAATTTATTTGTGGCAAAAATTGCATATGCAACTTGCATACCCAAGTTCGGCTACAAAACAGCTTTGCAATTCTCGTAGCTTCAAATAATTCATTGAAGTTGGATTTCGACTGAATTTATTTCACCTACTTCTGACCGCTTCTTGAAATCAAACTTGATATTTTGAGGGACCATATTAATTTTGAAACATACTTTGATGATTACAGCTTACTTGACTACGCTCCAACGACATTTGCGAACTATGGAACATATTAAAGAATTGTGTCAAGAACAAAACGCTATTTTAAACACTTTTTGTGCTTTAATTTGGTATTTTTCACGCGATTTTTCGTAGATCCACTCTTGAGTTAATTTACCAAATTGTTTTCCGCAACAAATATAGTCTCTTTGAACCAAACTGTAGTAGCAGGCATACGCGACAGGGCAACTCGATTCAATATTCTGAGTGCAAACTTGGGGTTTGTTTGTTGTTGGATCGATAAGAGCCGCTTGCGCCCGTGGGCATCCTGAAATTCAAAAATAATTTTTTGCGTACATCCACGCAAATCATTTATAAAATCCGTTTCAGATAAATATATACATTTTATAAAAATCAAGACTGTAACTGTCGTTTTCTCAAACAACTATTATTTTAGTTGGTTGCTCGGCCGACCGAAATGATAATTGTTTTTAGGGTAAGCAAGAAGTTTGAAAACAGACTTTGATCAAAAAATGTTCTAATAAGGTCAGTTTTGTTGCAACAGTTTACCTTTATTACAGTATCTGTTACCAACGAACGAGATCATATAGCAGGGTTGGGCACCGGAAATAACCAACGGAAAAAACGGGGTTTTCCGGTTTTTTCCGTTTTTTCCGAGGGAGTGGGAAAAAGCGGAAACACCGGAAATTTTTTTATTATAATCTCAGTAAATTACTCGTTAAACAGCAACAAAACATGGCGGAAACCATGGGAAATTAGTTTTTAAGCTCTCGTCAACGCGAAGGCTGATTTACTGAGTAGGAATTAGTGGCGGATCCTGGAAACTATAAAATGGGAGACCGCACGAGATATATCGGAAGCACTCGCGAGCGAAGCGAACCAGAAGCCATACACCATTATTAATGCTCAACTTTTAAATATAAAATCTTGGTTCACTATTTGGATCCGCCAGTAGGAATTGTAGAGGGGTACATGCTACCAATAAAGTTCTGGAAAGACCAGGAAACGCATGTTTACAGGTATTAAATTGAACGGCATTTTGCTAACGCAACGGTGGCTCCTCAGAGGCGGACGCGGGGCGAGTAGAGTTGTGTCTCCTCTACAAATGGTTTCCTAATCAAACCGGAATTCTAGTTGCATCCCGGCTACTGTATACGTGTTTAATACTAGAGTGATTGCTGTATCTATTTGGGATTTTTCTGTTTCTTTTTGATGCAACATTTATTGCAGATATATACAGAGTTTAGCACTGAACCCAACTTCTGATTTATGTTTCATATATTAAAAAACTACAATTACTATTTGCAGACTTTTTACCGGATTCACCCCACGAGTTTGTGGCCACCTTAGCTGGCATATGCACCATATTAAGTACATGACAGTGCTGCACTATGTGGATTACGCTTTCATCATGTGTTATAAAATGTTAAATAAAATAGTGATTTGATTCTCCTAATGTCATTTTATTAATAGACAAATCATTCATCAACGTTTATTACGCTTGCGGAAGCATTAGTACATGACTTTCAATTTTTTTCGATATTTTCCTTTTTTTTCGGATAAAACGGAAAAATCCAATTTTTGCAGTCGATTCAAATTTCCGAAAAAAACTAACCCTGTTACACAGGTGGTTAGAACACTACTTATATGTACGTATGTATAAATGTATATATGTATGTATGTATGTATGTATTGCACTAAAGCAATGGTGGCATCAACTAAAATTTTGTCTAAATTTTGAAATTACTGTTATCTGAGCACAGAAAAATTTAAAACATTTAAAAACTTTCACCATAAGTCTCTTCAACAATATCAGCACCGTCTTTGCAACACCAACCAGTGAGTACACCGCGTGCAGTGCTTTCCATATAACATTGTGAACCGCGTGGGCAATTAGGAACGGTCACAATGCAAAATTGAGGTTGTCCAGTAGTTGGATTGATTACAGCTTCACGGTTTGGTGGACATCCGCTGCGATTTTGACGGCGAAAAGCAACTGACACAAAAAATTAAAATTATATGTTTCTGATCGAACCGTATAAATTGGAAAGCAGATTCGGTGAAAATTACGTGAAAAAATACTCAGCTACAACCGGAAGTATAAAATTTGTGCCGGATGCAAGAGTAAAATGCAAGCGTAATCAAAATTGACATTGAAATCGCTTAGCTACAATCAGTAGGAAAGAACTAAAGTTGGTTATTTAGCTCAATGCTCGGGTGGAACATTAACTGACGCCCGAAACTTAACAGCTCAATAATGCCTACAAATCAAGCCACGCAGGCAGGTCTATGTCTGCAAGGCGCATGTGACGTGAAATGATTGATTCAGATAAGCAATACGTATATCAACAGGGGGTAAACGGATAGTTAAAATAACGGAAATGAAGAGTGATCAAAATACCGAAACGAATACTGAAGTATAAATGTTTCAAAAAATCTCTATGTTTCTGCGTATACAACTGAACCATGCATATATGCACCCGGTTTTCCAAATTTTTAAAGACCAAATATATCAGTCGGTGCATTTAATTATTAGTAAATATCGAATAAATTTTATAATTTTTAATTTATATCGAGCAGTTGTTGTTGTAGTATGTCTATTTAACAAAAAAATTGCGTGATTAATACACGATTTACAACTAATCATTGAGCATAAAAATAACGGAATTCCTGATATTTCTATAATGCAAACGAACATCAATGTTTACCGGAAAAGGATATCCGGGTACAGTACAAACCGGTGGTTGGAACTACAAGTTAAGAATTTTATCAAACTTTCTGAGAACAACTATACATATAATGATAATAAACGTACGTTGGCGTTGAACACGATTGTTAAAAAATGTATTAAAGAAACTGTTGCAATAATTCAATAAATTAAGCAGTAGAATCGTTGAATATAAGATATTCATTATTACGAGAATTTAGAAAAGATACAACATAAAAATAAATACTTAGCTAAAATATTTTAAGCTAAATTTTCTTACTTTAAAAATTGGCAGCATTCACATTAACAGATGGATCTGCGCCACTGGGAACGTCTTGTGCTGGGGTTAACGAGTGACAAAAATTAAAAATGCCACTCGTTATCCCCGGGAGACCATAAATTTTCTCTTTATCCCCACCCTAACGAGTGTAAAAACAAAATTTCTCACTGCACATATTGGGGAATCCTCAATAGTAACGGGCATCGAATATTTTTTCAGATCCGGATCAATTCTTGTCGTATATTTATCCGGATATATCCGAACATCCGGATATCCGAAATTAATCGGGATATCCGGTTATCCGAAGTTAAATTTTCGATTTGGGTATCCGAAACTCGATTTTACGATTTTTGGGTTTCCGAACCTCAATTTTCTTTTCTCAAGCACTTGTTTTAACTTGTTGCTCTAAGGAAAGTACTATGACCCACAAGCTGATTGCTATCAGCGTAAGACATACAAATCTAAAAATAGTTTTTATGCAACTGCTTCAATAGTGCTGGGTATTCGGTTTAGAAGATTGCTATTGACTAATAAATACTTAAGTTGGCACCCTGAAATTGAGTTAATTTGGTTTGTCTTCGATTCTATTGAATGTCACGTCGCGAGATTACAAAGTGGGCGGCATTTTAAATTCTGAGCGTTCTTGGTTTAATGAGACGCCAAGCCTTGGCAATATGTAAAGGGCACAATTGAATATCCCATGACACAGAACACATGAGCTCATAACTAATAAATTTAAACCCGCTCACCGTGCAGCGACAAAGAGACTTTCTTCTCAATGTTTGCTCCTACATCAGTGTAGTGAAATAAACAATCACCTGCGCTAAACCAGTCATCAAACGCAAAAAACACGCAATTCAACTCAGCGTGTCGCTTTCACACAGTATTTATACATGAGGAAATAAAGATTTCTGATTTGTAGAAAATACATTTTTAATTCCGGTTTGCTGCAGTTCGTATAAGATCACAAAAAGTGAAATTATTCAAGTCTTAAAAAATTGATATTTAATTGAAATTATCAGGGGGAGGTTATGAGGAGCCAAATAGGCATTATGGACCGATATATTAAGACACATAACGTGTCCTGATGATATTGACAAGTATTACATTTAACAATGTAACAACCAAAACATATTCCTATTTTTTGCAAGTAATAAACCGGTAAGGTCCTTTACTTTATAATTTTTTCCTTAAGAAATTTTTTGCGATAAAAAATGATAAGGTCCCCTTATCTTACAATTTTCCCTTTTCAGAAAGTTTTTCTGTAAAAAATAGTATGGTCCCTACATTGTAATTCTCACCCTCAGAAAATTTTTGTCGAAAATTGCGTTTCCAGAAATTTCTGAATCCGCCGCTGAAAGCGGGGCACCACAAAAAGTAATATGGGCTAATGTTGGTACTATTAAGCACCACTATATTTCAAGGTGGTTTTTTGTTCTTGTAACGAAAAACCACTCATGTATAAATAGTTCATGGGAAGGGTGACTTGGAACTTGTATCTAAGTACGTAAATTTTGTTTCTAGCAAAGGTAATAAATTTAGTATATACTTAACGGCGTGTGTTAGATGCAAATTTTTACTGGGCTAATTTTGAGATAATTTAAAAATACGAAGTCGTTATTCCGATAAATATCAAGCCAAAACCGAAGCTTTTTAATTTTGGCATGTTATAACAAATTAAAATTTTAAATCATCATGAAATTATGCAGGAAAATCGTTCAATATTTTAACTCAGGTTTGAATACAGAATTTCTTTTCGTCAGCTCCAGCTAGTTTAATAGTGAAACGATGCAAATTATTCCGAAAAACTATTTACACAATAGCATTTCGAATACCCAGCGGATATCCGGATATCAGGATACACCTTTTATTCGGATACATATCCGGATATTTTTCATATCCGGATATCCAGATATCCGGTGCCCATCTATAATCCTCAACATGCAAAGTTAGTACGTGTGCGTGCCAAATAGGATCGAAATTAAAATTTCAATCCTTTATATAATAGTTTGTTTAAATAAGCTATGATAAGTACGACCAATATTACTTTTAGGGGCGTAATAGTAGATTAAGCGTATTCCTAAGCCTAAGCCTAAGCGTTGTAAATATGTGCTCCTAAGCATAAGTCTAACACTAAGCATAAGCCTAAACAAAAGAACGTCTAGAATCTAAATCTTCTTTTATATAGACCTACCGGAAACCTGGACACCCCTTAAAAATGTAATCTAGAATCTAAACCTACTCTTTTATAGACCCACCAGAATCCTGGACAACCTTAAAAGTAACATGGGCGTTAATTACTGTAGGAAACAATTAATTTTGGCGCGTTAACCCTAGCTTAGAGTATGTTTGTGGCAGCAAAATGAGCATTGAGCATAAGCATAAACAAAAGTACAAACATGGGAAACGGGTAAACGTGCCGAACATGCTATAACAACTTAGAGCAAACTGTGTACGCGAAATATGCGCATTGCGTTGTGTTTACCAACTGTTATGCGTGCACACAATAGGCAAATGTGTCCACAACAGATGACAGCCCCGTCGGCCTACAAAGTCCAGTTCCTATAGCTTTAATGGTGAAGGTAAACGCCTCCTACCCGAAACATCTAACATTCTCCAAAAAGTTATAATGCCTTACATTTGCTCAGGGTTTGGTTTTAGGCTTAGGATTTACTAAGGCTTGAGTTTTTACTCAGGATCTATTCAATACATGAACCCTATTTATAGCGATGGCCAAAAATATAAACCAATTTCGGCATCTCGAATAAAATTTCGTTTTTTCAAAACTTTTAATGAGTTAACTATTAAAAGCACGTCAGCGCAACTGAAAAATTTAAATTCTTGAAAGCTAACAAATTAAAATAAAGTGCTATTGTATCTCTATTGCGATTGTGCGTTTTTGTTTCAAAACACTGCAAAAGCCGCCTAAGCCACTATAGATAAATAGTGGAAAATCTGTTTTATGGCGTATATTGTAAACAATCAATGGTGGTTTAGTTAAAAAATATTTAAATCCAGTTTCGACTATAAGCTGAGTTTAAAACTGTTTAGCAATTTAGCAAGAAAAACGGCTCTCAAGCGTTATTAACTTATCAGGGTGGTGGTCAAACTGCTGTCTGTCATCGGCTAATGCTTCAGTAACGATTATTAAAAGCACTAACATTCTTTGAAAACGAGTCAAAATTAAACGAAACGTAATTACGCTATTTAGGTCTTTGTGAAAAAAGATTATCCTGCAAATGTTCATTTTATCAAGGTACAACTTTCTATTCAGACTAAAAATGTAAAAGATAGGCGTTGTATCCAACATGGGGTGAATTGAAAATATACATTCCGTTACCGAATAACACGGGGTACACGCTGGAGGGTCAAAATAAATAGCAGTCCTCCTTCCTATTTGGTTCACTACCAGGATGTAACCGAATATATATAGGCTTCGAGTAAAAATCGGTGTCGGTATACGTTATAGAAATACCGTTATGCTAAATTTGTTTTAAATCCCGTATATGTCCCGCAATTCTTTAGTGCAAATACCGTAGTGACCCGAACAAGAGGGGTGTATTAAAAGGATCATTTTGAGTCGCAATCACAATAGGAGTCCGTATCCCTAATAAGAGTCTGTAAACGGATAGATTCCCTAAACCCTCACTAGTCCATAAATGTCACTTTTCCTAAATTGTAGTGCATAAATGACTCCTGCACAAAATACAATTGAGTTCAAAACTCTGGAACATGTATAGAACCGGGGCTTCCAGTTTTCCAGGGTGGAAAACTTATGACCAGGAGTGCAGCGCACCCACTCCTGTATGACGGTCTGATTTTCCACTGGTTTGTAGGAAAAATCACAGGCATAGGTTTTGCTGGGGAAAGTGGAAAATTCATAAGCCTGGATATTCCCTGGTTCGGTAGGGAAATCTGTAGTGTGTAAAATTTGTTTGGAAAACGGGAAAAATTAAACTCCTAGATTTTCCCTTGGTTGGTAGGAAAAATCTGTAGTGTAAAGTTTGTTTGGAAAACTGTAAAAGTGGAAATTTTAAAAGCTTAGATTATTCCTGGGTTGGTAGGGAAAATCTGAAGCTATGCTTCAGATTTTCCCTACCAACCCAGTGTAAAACGCTAGGCCTCAGAATTTTCCACTTTTCCCGTTTTCCAACCAAACCTATGCTTACGATTTTCTCTACCAACCCAGGGTAAAAATCTATGCATTAGAATTTTCCACTTTTTCCGTTTTCCAACCAAACCTATGCTTACGATTTTCTCTACCAACCCAGGGTAAAAATCTATGCATTAGAATTTTCCACTTTTTCCGTTTTCCAACCAAAACCTATGCGTCATATTTTTCCTACCAACCCTAGGGTAAAACTCTAGGCATTAAAATTTTCCACTTTTTCCGTTTTCCAACAAAAACCTATAATTCAGATTTTCCCTACCAACCCAGGGTTGGGAAGGAACACATTGCTTGGTTTGCTGGAACATTGGGATGTCTTTGGAAAAGTGGAAAATTCAAGCGTAGGTATATAATTCCTTTCGGTTTGTAAGGAAATTTATTAGAGCTGTAGGCGAAGTGCGAAAACGGGAAGAGTGGAAAATTCAAACGTAGGTATATGTTTCGTTTTGGTTGGTATCGAAAGTTAACGGTATACTTTAGGCGAGGTTCGGAAAACGCAAAAGTGTAAAATTTTAATGCCTAGATTTTCCCTTGGTTGGTAAGAAAAATCTGAAGCATATAGGATTTGGTTGGAAAACGGGAAAGTGTAATATTTAAACGCCTAGATTTTTCCTTGGTTGGTAGGAAAAACCTGAAGCATAGGTTTTGGTTAGAAAACGGTAAAAGTGGAAAATTAAAATGCCTAGGTTTTCCGTCGGTTGGTAGGAAAAATTGAAGCATAGGTTTTGTTTGGAAAACGAGAAAAGTGGAAAATTAAAATGCCCAGAGTTTCCCTTGGCTGACAAGAAAAATCTGAAGCATAGGTTTTGGTTGGAAAACGGGAAAAGCGGAAAATTTAAGCGCCTAAATGTACCCTGGGTTCGTAGCAAAAATCTAAAAGATAAGTATAGTTTGGAAAACGGTAAAAGCGGAAAATTAAAATGCCTAGATTTTTCATTGGTTGGTAAGAAAAATCTAAGCATAGGTTTTTTGTAAAACAGGGAAAGTGGAAATTTAAACGCTTAGATTTTCCCTGAGTTGGTAGAGAAAATCAGAAGCATAGGCTTTATTTAAATAGGAAAAGTGGATAAAACTAAACGCCCCAAACAGATAAATATTGTAAAGCATTGCAAAATTTCACTATCGAAACTGCCGGAATCTCCGGCAAAAATTCTACCGGAGCCGGAGTTCATGGTTTGGTTAACCGCCCGGACTTGATTATTAATGTCTGCAATTCCAGACAATTTAGCTTTCAAAATTTAGGAGTGGGAGTCTTAAAGTTTCAAGAGAATTTTTTAAATGTAGTTTTATTTACAATCTGCAGCTATTCATTCATTCATTCATTCATTCATTGAAACGCAGCCATTGCGGTCCGTTTGCTTCTTCCATCAACCCCTCGTACCTCCACGACGAATTCAATTATTCTCTTCCAGAATTTTATTAAATGGCAGCGAAACGAGCCCAATTCGTTCACAATATACTGTTAATATTTAATTCGCTCCATTCATTAACTGGTTCACTGAAATCAAACCAATCTGGTCGATTAAACATCTCCAATGAATGGCGCGTATGTTTTCGACAAGTCTGTTCAGAAATATAAGTCACAGTGAAACCATTCATTATAAAAATAGTTGGACATTGTGCTTTATTCATTCATTCATTCATTTTGTTCTTTCACTCATTACCACGTTCAGCTAGCTATTCGTCAGAACCTCATTAGCAAATAAGTCAGATTGACGCATTATAAACCATCCAACATTGCTTCATTCATTCACTAACATCTTCAATGATTCCATAACCCATAAATTCTCTCACAAAAATAGTCAAACGACTGTCCGTATCTGAGCAAAACGCCCGAAAATCAGCGAGCATTCTATCCTGAAACGCTTCATCGGCTGAACATTCAGGGTTGCGAAATCGTTTCCCGAGCATAAAATTCCACGCCCATTGAAAACCGTCACTTGGTTTCGCGATCAACACAAACATGCCTCCTAAAAATATAAGCAAAACTAACGCTATAGTTGTCGGGCAACGTCATTCGGAGCTGTATCTTATAAAAAATTATTTTAAAAATGGTTTGCGGTGCCATCCGACGCCGTACGTAAAGTAAACGCGATGTTGGAAGACATTATTAAATTTGTTAAGAATTATACACAATTCTCCACTTTACTTTTCAACTAAACGTATAAATGAAACACGGGAGTAGAAAATCTTTCCGAAATTTTCGCAAACTTTAAACACTCAGAATGGAATAAGACAGTGCAATCGTACATAAATTTCAAACCAGATAGTCCTATTACTTCATTTTAAATTAAAAATGAAAAAACTAAAAAATCACATATTACCTGACAAATGTATAAACTGTTTGACGCGGCGATGTTGTTCACAGACCATCGAAATGAAACCGAAACGTTTCAAAATAGCAATCTGAACATTCTTCAATACACTTTCTGAAAATAATACAACGGAATAAACGAATGAGCAATACTGTGCCGCTTTCATCGAAAAAAATGCCAATGCTGCAACAAAACATAATATTATAACACGAACCAACTATTGTAACGGAGCTATTATTTATAAAATCTGTAAGCATCTAACATTAAACAATGATAATTTTCGAAACGAGCAAGTTCACTGCAGCTACGAATATGATATTGCGCTCCACAGCTAAACGCACATCAAACCACTACCATTACCTTCCATATTTTTCACTGCTTGACATTCAAGTAATATCACAATTGGACAACGCAGAGGATCAGAATTAGCGTTGTATGGGAGAGCAAACGGGTCTGCAGGTACAGGCACCAAATGAAACTGGCTCGAATATGCGTAACTGCATACTGTTCTGAGCTGAAATTAAACTCGTTATCAACAAACGTCGACACCCTTAGTCTAAAGCTTAACCCACAGAAAAACGTTTCGCCCTAATCTTTAAATGGGCCAAAAAATTTTCAGACAGTGCAGTTTAAAAAACGCGATTTTGGAATCGTCCGGCAAAATAAAAAATTATGCGCCTTTCTGCATTTTTAATACAATAATTTAACTAATATCTCCTAACAACAACTTACATATGTATGTTTGAACATTCCAATGTATCATATTTTTGAGCTGTTTATTCAGTTTTCCTTTATCCCTAACCCATTATGTGACAGGGTTGTTGGCTTGAAATAATATCGGAAAAAATGGTTTTTCCCATTTTTGGGTGGAAAAAAGAAAAAAATGGGAAATAGTAAACGATTTTTAAATACAATTTGCAGCTAAATATTATGATGTATAATACCGTTTTAAGATGACTTTACATCCAACACATTAACAGTGATCGTGTGTATAGGTCCACCAGAACACATTATATGTCCGAAAAGAGCGAAAATTGCAGCATATGAATATATAAATAAATTTCTGAACTGAAGTTTAGCCACGAGATTTGATGTAAAACTACATATGCATCTCGTTTTGTTCGCTCACCAGGTTTTGTCGACAATGGGGCCAAAGTTAGGGCGCTCAAAATTGAAAGTTTGCTTTTATCGCATGATTTAACACAAGAATACGTCTAGCTTCAACCTCGCTTTGCTCGCGAAGTTTCTGCAATAATTGAGAGGCTTTGATGTTAGAAAAAACCCAAAAATGTTTTGGGATTTAATATATACTTACAAAAAATTAGTGTGACTTGTTTAGCTTGCTCCACTAATGAGTTTCTGATGTTCTGATGATTTCCCCCAAATATGCAACGCCCAAATTTAAAATTTTCAATGAAATTAAAATTTTTAAGGTCTCAAATTTCCCCATTGAACCCAAAATTTTTTTCGAAAAATTAGACAAATTATGTACCATTTAACACAACTTGCGGAGGTAAGACTAATATTGTTAAATGTTCCCCAATCAGACGTCTGGCTAACGAGTTATTGTCAAATAACTAAATTTGGCGTCGAACCTTGATCGGTGGCAGCGCGCCCGATCAGTTATTTGACAACAGTTCGTTAAACAGTCTTTTGATCGCAGAAAGTTTAACACCACTCGACTCAGCTGTGAAAACTGCGTCAAATGACATACAAACAAATTGTTCAAATTTGTGGCCTCAAAAACCGAATTTTACAAAAATTCAGATTTGGGCATGGAATGATCAGCGGATGTCATCAGAAGCTCAAATATACAATAAGTTTCAGAATCCAAGCATTTTTGAGCAAACACCGGCTAACGGTGGGATAACCGATTACTCAGACAAATACTGGACTCACACACATTTATGTAACAATATTTAAACAAGCGTACAAATTACGTTTTCAGGTACGATTTACAACATGGAGATTGAAGGCACGGAAATGTATGTTTACAGGTTATATATAAAATTATTTTTAATATTCGGAAAATATAATTAAAAACATATTAGCAAGCCCTTTGGGATCAGCTCCACCGGACCGTGGGTGTTTAAAAGATCCGCATACCGTAATCACCTATATTCCAAGACATATTAGGTGCTGTGTTTTTCGTTGATTTACATGTCCACGTTTTATTTATGTATAATTAATAGGTGTTACCAGCATGCCAACTTAGTGGTGGCTTGCTTCCGGTGGTTAAGTAATAGTTATATTTATAGGTAGACGTGGAATCTGCTAAATAAAGGAAGGTACGGGGATTAAATCAATCAAAAATTCATCGATTAAGGTAATATAAAGGCAGTTTGACCTGCTGCTAAGATGAATAAAGGTAAACTTAGTGTACTATTAAATTGGGGCGTATATGTGTATATATTTTATATAGCCACATAGAATAAAAAGAATGATTTTTTCATTTTTTTATTTTTTCCGGAAAAACAACCCTGTTATGTGGAAACAAAAATATGTACTGATGAATGATTTTCCGGTCACGGAGATGGCACATTTATTCACATATACCACATCTATTCACCAGGATCTATCTCTAAACCTACACCGTACCAGAGGCAAACAACATAAACTAGGCCCACAATATTGTCGTTACTATCACCATACCAAATCTCCAATGATAGCGCCTGTTGCCACCGACCATTGTATCCCTATTTCAAACGCCATGCCAGGCCAATAAGTACTCGCATGCGAGATCCACATCCATTCGTGACGTTCATTTGCAGGCCACAGATGTTGAACATCAATTTGTGATGTAGATTGTTCGAAGACACATGGTGAATCTACAAAACAGGTACATTATACATGTTTCATCTACATACAATTCATGCTCTTGCATCCACTAATCAAATTTTAACTGCTCTTTATACAAGGCATCTATTGCTATTTGTCCCACTTGAAATCTGGGCCCTCCCAAACACGCTGTTATTCAGCGAAGTGCAAGCTACTATAATAAGAGTAATCATTCAACAAATAAAATTGGTACACAACCCTGTTTTTGTTTACATCCCAAGCCGATGTTCGAAACACGGCATATCGACATGCCTATGTATTGATTTGCGTAGAAGCAAAAATCATGCGTACTGCACTGAAAAATTTTGTTTACAACTTCTACCGTTTTCGCCATATTCTCAGATGTGTATAGCATCAATCACCATTTACTTTGAAAGCAAGCTTCACACAAGAGAACTACAGGAGCATGCGGCTCTCTTAAACACAAAAGCAGGTTGGATCAATAATTGCTAAAAATTGTAAACGACAAAATTATCGTTCACGGTTTAAAAAACTCGACTACTTCATACTGCTAATACCACCTACACACGGGTGACAATACAAGTAGAGAAAACGCATACCTTTACCAGCGGTCCCAATTTTCGGGCTTTGATCACGTCCAAACTGAGCAGCAGTCGGATACTCAAGCCAAACTCGTGCTTCAAGCCAATTATCTTTTGCTGCCATCCAGCGAGGATTAGGACTGCCAGTGTTAGTGTTCACCCCACCATTCGCTCCTTTTTCTTCAACGAGCATAAATAGAAAGTACCCATACTCGAATTCGCGTGTTGTATCACCTGAGATGTGAAGGATTTTATTTTCAGTAACCAGTTGCTAAAAATATGAAGAAAAATGTCAGAAAAGATAATTCTAGTTTTTTATGTATTAAAATAAAGCCCTAATTTATTTTTTGCTACATTTGACCAACAAAGGCAACCTTAGCGGGCTTTTAACCAATCATACCATTGTTTTTAAATCTTGTACGCTCTAAAATGATAAAAATAGTAATTTCTATGGATTCACCGTTACATTCTTACAAATTAACGTGTAACTATATTCTGGTAAAGAAAAAATGTAAATACTTTTAACTGTCAAAGCTTTTTTAAATTATTGGATAACTTTCCAGACGATACCGAATCGACTGCAGTCCCATATTTTAATGAAATTTGACTTACGTAATAGGAAAATAGTCAAAAAGTATAGCGTCACCTTTACCTGTCCAAATTCAATAGCTTGAGCAATCGACTGAACATCGGCAACCTTATCCAGCATCCAAGAAGCAAAACTGGCTACAACGAATACTGACGAATTAAAATATAAAGATTCGACTTCTAGAAACGGAAACGAGTATCTGAAACATATAAACAAACAAAGAAAAAAGAAAGAAGGATAGAAAGAAACAAAACAAACACACAAACAAATAAACAGACAAACAGGAATATAGACAAGCAGACAAACAAACAAACACACAAACAAATAAACAAACAAACAGATATATAGACAAACAGACAAACAAATAAACAAACAAACAAACAAACCAACGTAGTGACAAACCTAAGTTAATAACAATATATGACTATGCCTTGACAAACAAATTAATTAAGTAAAATGCAAGTAGTTTTCAAATATCCAAAAATAGTTAAAAAGTTAAAAGACCGCATGAAGGCAAGAATAAGCCCATGCCAGAATAAGCACATCCAAGATTTTAGGAAAAATATTGTAACGTAACACAGCTCTCTTGCGAAAAATTTGCCTAAAGTATTTTGCCCATATCCAAAAAACTCAGTAGACCTGATGATCCCAATTACTAAGTTAAGGATTCCTTACTGCCTTTCAGTACACCGTTTGAAAACAATCAAAACAAAACTTTGAAAAAACTCATTTAGAAAAAAAACTTACTTTGGATCTTTCATTGAATGTACCACAGTCGCCGTTATTCGCGGTATACGTTCATCGTATTCCGGTTGCACAAAATTAAGTCCACCTCCGGTTCCGAAACAACTAGCCGGATCTGCTCCCGGGGTGTTTTGTTCAATTAAACCCGGAGTCGGATTTTCAACGCTAATTTTTCTTTTCGCCAACCGTTCTGTTGTCTAAATCAATAAACATAAAATATTGGTTTCACGGTTTAGGGTGGTTATATACTTTTTAAATTTTTAAAAGACGTCAAGTGCTGCCCGTCGCTGTACGTCATTGTTCGTGGCTGTACGTCACCGTCCGTGCATGAATGGTCATCGCCGTACATCAACGTCCGTCAACAAAAATGCCGCTCACAGTGCTGACGTACGATACTCAGCACCTTGACGTACGAGCCACATGATAAGTAAAGGCCAGGATTGCAATCTTTTTGGAATAATTCAACCTCAAATAGATCGCACATAATATCTAGATTAGATTAAAACGATAAACGAACTGTTTAAGCGGTTGAAAAAGTACCTTATTTTGATTTTCATCCATCGAATGGCACACACGATTCCACGCGGCCATAAACTTCAAAAATCCACTTATTAGTACTTCCGTGCTCATCCTAAAACAATGCTAAAGCCTTAATGTATCGTTAAATTTTGGGCCCTGCCCAAAAGGCGTTTTCCAACTGCTAAAATTCACGAGTGAAAACCATTATAAAATAAAAAAAACAACCAGTCTCTTACACTTTTTGCCAATAAAAAATGCAGTTCAACAATAAAATAACGGGAGCATATTAAATACTTGCAAAAAGCCAACTATAAAACCAGTAATTTTTAAATATTTCATTTGACAGCAAACTTTTCGTTATACCAATAACACATGGTTATTTTCATTTCTCTTGAAGTTATATTTCGAACAAAAACATATTTTAACTCTAAGAGCAAGCATGGACCAGAACGCAAATACCTAATGAATGGATTTGACAAATCAAGAGTGTATTCAAAATTACAAATTACACAGGAATTAAGATAATTTTCAATTATGAATAAAGTTGTTTTTCATCCATTTCAAGTTTTGGTAATATGCCTATTCGATAATATAAGAACACAGTTCACACACGAACACAATACATTAGGGTAACGTAAACATCATAATTGAACAATTCCAAAACATCACAAAATCTATACATTACAACTACCCAGAACCTGCTCACCAAGATTTCTTGTCGTTCAGGTAACTATAAATTTATACTAAAAATTAGATGCGTTAAGTGCATTACCGCTACTTAAAATCAAAAACAGACATTCGTGTTTAAATTTTCTAAAATACAAAATACTACCAATTGATTTTGATTTTTAAAACATTGTGTTGGTTTGGAATATTCTGCAGCCTGTACCACATCAACTATATTTCCAAAATAGTGTTTAAAACTAAAGCCCGGTATTCAGTTCATTGAAACAAATTCAAATTTTATAAATTTTCACAATCCAAAAACATAAAAATTCGACTACCATGATTAATATTAATTGCAGTATTGCTTAAATCAAAATCAACAGCAATTTTCAAAAAAGCTTAAATTCATCTCAATTTTGATTCGATCGCAAACAGTTTTCTGCACAATAATGTCATCAAGACGTATTCATACAGTTTTATCATTAAAAATTTTCAGCACTATCCGCAATTTTTGAAACTTCCGCATTCCTACCATCCTTATCTATAAGTTCGCTTGAATTTTACAGGCAGAAATCAAGTGAAGCAAAGTTTCATACCTTTCACCTTCAAATAAATTTTCAAACACATCGCACTGCTGAACTTGATTATTTTTAATTCGTACAATACCCGGGTGAGATCGTGGCAGCAACATAAATCGTGCTTCATAAAATCGCATGATGTCCTGAAATGCAAATTTCTATCATTTAAAGACCAGGTCTGCAATATGCCACATGGCTACATGTAATGAAGTACACAAACTACTGCGATAGCTGAGGATCAACGATTCCACACAAATTTTAAAAGTTCACTTTAACTGATTTCAAAGATACAAGAACAACTGCCAACTGGTTATAGGGGCTACCAAGTGCGTATGATCCACTCGGAAGCTACAGTAAGCAGCTAAGAAAATTCCGTGTACAAAACATGGAACACAGAATGCTTTGGCAATCGGTCATCTCCATTCCTATTCCATTTTAGTAGCAACCAACTACAAACCTCCGTGACTTACTGTTTTCTCACGCGGCAAAATATCTTCATATTCACCCTTCGAAACAATAAAATGATCAAGTCGACTCCAGTTAAAACGTTCCAGTGCAAAATGTTGAAATGAAGTACAATTAGTTGCGTAACCATACGCGTCAGGCACTTGAAACAAATATTCGTACTGCATACGGTCGAGATGAGTCGGATGTCTACAATACCCAAATTTCGAGTACAAAATCTATATAAAAATTTTCAAACACCCGTTTTGGTGTTTTGCACATGGTTTTTAGACATGGTTTCAGTTTGCAAAACAAGAGCCCCCTTTCGAAACTTTTATAGAACGTAACACCTCCTCCTCACCAACAGCCTGGCTACGCTCATGTTATAATTCATTGCACAATATACCACTCAACTTACCGGGGCGTAAACTTTGCCACATGAATTTCATTGCCGTTCTTTGACAACGCTAATCGATGATATATGCGATTGATGCTCATGTAGTATTCTTCCTAAAATTCAACGATGCTGTGTATAGTTAACGTTCAACTTCAAACTAAACCGTTAATTGAAACTAACAATTTTTTTCACGAAAAAAGTGCGTTCCGAAATGGTGGTAGGATCAGCACAGATGCAGTACGAAAGTGTGCCATGGGTTGTGGTATCACATACCATTGGTGTAGTGGGTCACATCTTCTATGAACACGAGACGAATCCTGGGTTCGATTCTCAGCTGGTCCAATATTTCATCGCCAATTACGTAGCACCATATTATGTCAGCTCTCAGATCCACGTCGATGGATTACCAGGATGTCGTGTTGCAGTTATGCACAACTTAATAGGCACGATGCACAACTTAATAGGCACATATGGTGGCAGCTCGCTACGCTGATAAAATGGTCAGTCGTTGTGGGTAGGTACCACACAAGGTTCGGCGTGGGCGGCTATCCAGCTCCACGTCTCAAGCACGTACGACTACTAGTGCACGTGAGATCGTTGTGTCTTGATAGCAGAGATCGCCTGTCGAGTCTATCCGCTGACGCTCCACAAATGTGTCTAGAACTCTGACTCGTAGTCATATATTCCGAAACAGGCGCTATCTTGTCAGACGGTGTTGTCCTTCACGTCCAGCACTTCACGTGTGACGCGGCACTGGGACGGACGGCGTCATATGACATTAAAATTATCAAAAAGTACAGCACCAATCTAATCAGCCATACTCACCAAAAATGGCCGCCCGTAGAACGTTGCTGACCCAATCAATGCGCATGTCGCCGCTTGAAGCATATCAACCGGCAATGTTATAATTTGAAACCCCTATAAATAACAGAGTATTTAAATAACTTGAATCCTTCTAACTAAATACAAAATTCGTTACTTAATATTAATCGCGTATCAGAAACATGCACCCTTGAAATATGTATCTAAATAAAAAAGATTATAAAAAAGATTATGCATGTAATACAATATCTAACCAAATTAAGACTGTTGTAGTAATTTTTCACAAAAACGCACCTTCGATATAAACGTAAGAAATTAGGTAATAACAAAATGACTCAAATATTAATTTCAAAACACATCACAAAAAATAACAGTAATAAACAAACTTTTAGTTTTAAAACCTAAAATGAAAACAATGTCACAATGCCGCAAAAATTTTCAGCCTCGTCGGAAAAGCATATAAAAATGTCTGCTGCATAGATTTATCACTGATTCTCCATTTAAGTATCAAAATGGTTCTGCCGCAAGTTCAACAACAAAATAAAACTTTGACCAACCTGTTGCAGTCGTTGGCAAATGAGTTCGGCAAATATTTCTTCATTCGACGCATCATTCCACCTAAAACACCACGGAAACTACGTCAGAAACGAAGTAAAACCGCACAGAAACAACATGATCTTCCAAAAATTACAAAATAACCCTCAAATAACACCGCCCACCATTTCAAAACGATTATGCTATTCTACTAAGCAATTGAAATGTTCACCTAGGTTTGCAAGTAATTATCTATAGAATTATAACTAGAACGCCGAACATACATAATTTGGGCATTGTTGCGGCTGACATTTAGCCTTGTACATTCACATTAAAATAAATAAAGCGAATGCATTCAACTCAGAGTTATGTACGAACCGAATTATTGTTACAGATATTGCAACCGCGCTGAAAACAAGTATGTCCTAATAAATCCTGTTTGTTCGGCATGTGATAGAAAAGTTTGAAGAAGGTGTATACCAGGGTTCAACCGGAACTCCTGCAAAATTTCAATACATGTTCCTGTCCCTGTATTTAAAGATGCAACCAGAATTTTTACGGTTTTGTGGCAAATTATTCCTACTCATTTAAATATTGGAAACTTTGCCTTTGAAAAATTGTTATTTCGATATGAGTGTTTTTGCAATTATAAACTTCAATGTTCTCAATATTCTGTTTCTGTTGTGTTTTCGCAAAGTTGATGATGGAATAGCCGAAAATTCGCTTAAGACAATTTTTGGCAAGTTTTCTAAAAGTCCAACAGTAATTTGGTAAAGACAATTACTTCAAATTTCGGTTCCTGTTCCAGTTCCAGTTACTGCAAAGAAATTCAATTCCTGTTCCTGTTGCGGCACAATTTAGTTTTTATGTTGCAACAATATTGTATACCATCCCAAACGGCGCAATCCAATCCAGTAAAACCACTGCCTACCTGAAAAAACGACTTAAATCATTCGTTGTTGTTGTTGTTGCTATCTTTTAAAGCACATCCTACACTATGCTCATTCTCATACACTAAAAACAACACTTACAGTTCTCTTATATAATCATCGATAAGAATCGTGTGTTCCGAACAAAAATATCCATTTCGCATTGAATGACTGTCCGGATAAAAATCAGTGGTAATCGGCAGGCAACCAGGTAATACTAGTGCTTTCCAATCGACACCTAATTAATAGAAAGGACTGATACCCGTTGCCGGTATCCTCAAATGATTGCAGTGACTACCATTAGTTTGTGATATGCTTCAAAATAAAAGAATTTCAGCATTTTCCAACAACACTCTTAACAAAGTAGCATGACACATCCACTTAAATTTGTAACTGGTCGCGGAGAAGGGTAGTCAGAATTTTGAAAAGAAATGGACATTCTATGATATGTCGATGAGGGTTTACACCCAAAACTCAACCTACGAAACAGTAAAAATTCTAATACAATCAAAAAATGCAACTTCAAATCGTACCAATTTCAATATCAGGATTCCACTGTTCTTCACCAGTGACCCCCCAAGCCCAGACTAGACTTTTTGATCGACTAACGCTGCCGCCAGCTGAAATAGTTTCCGTTCGACCTGTAAAAAATTATATAGTTTAATATTCAAACACAAAGTCATTTGATGCCAGACAATCATACTTAAAACCAATAACCAATAACCTCCTCTCCATATCGTAATTTACGTAATAAGTCACAAGAACCCTGAGCCGCAAAATCCACTCCACAGTACTACTACGAAATAAATGTAAGCTCTGAAAAATCAAAAATCATATTTTCCAGCTAACTTAACAAGCGCCAATTAAAACGCGTAAATTCGTAAAACTAATCAACTTGAAAAATTCTACATTTTTCCGATACTCAAATTTCAACCCAATCGTCTTAAAAGCTTCCTTTACGAAAAATTGCTATTTCAGCACGACACCCATCGAATTTATAATTAAAACATTAATATGCTTACTTCTATTTTCGTGCGAAAAACTACCACGTTCATAAGACACCCGAAATGATCCATGAGGGGCTTCTGCGCTGAAGCATAATAATTGTAACAATTCTTTAAAAACAATAACTTTTACTATACAAGATACTCGTGCATTAAAACATAAGCACTTGCAACATAATTACAATTACAACTACTGGACACGGACACAGATATTCCCTAGGAATACTACCGAATACCACGAAATACTAAAAAATAAAATATATTAAATTACTTCACCGGAGACGAATACTATGGAAATATTAACTTAAAGACACACAATTTTAAACTTGGTTAATTTACTGTAATTCTATGTATAAATAACAGATCAATCTACAGTTACGTTATAATTTCCAGCAATAAAGACTCAGCCAGCATTCAATTTTACCCCAGTGAACTTACTCTCCACGCATGCCCACACCGCTGCTTGCATGAGTATTGTCTGTTACTTGATGGCCCATATCACCAACTGCCAAGTTATTATTGCTACTCATTGACAGAATATTATGTTGTTGTTGCATCTGTAATTGTTGTTCCGCGTTCGCATAAAACACCGAAGTCCCGGCCACATAGTGATGTGCTTGTTTCGCCATCCCGTTCGCGTCTAAAACAAAGAAATAACATCAATAAATTAGTGAATAATTTCGTTTAAAAATAGTTGTTTAAAGCAAAGAAAATGGTAGGTAATTGGTAACTCATATAAATTTTGCTTGAAAACCGCCAAAATTAATATGCTTGCAACTAAGGCAGTACTTCTATTTTGACGTAATGTGTTCCGATATTGTACCATTTAACTCAAAGAAACATTATATTCTCACAATAAGATAAAATATTCAAAAATGGACAAAATTCCACTCGAAATGACAAACGACGACGAGATTCAAAAATCATCACATTCACACAGTTGTTTACTTCAGGCTTATCCCACATGAAACTAGAGTTTAAAAATACCGCCAACAGTATTAGCCTGTTTGTGGACCAGTTACTAAGTGACAATAGAACAACGCACAGTTGAGAATACGGCTAGTTAAGAATCGCCCTTCGTTTTTACCTGTCGGAAACACATGTATCCAACGTCTTCGATTTGCCGTTATGCGAACCGAATACTCGGCCGGTTTAAACGGATTAAATAATGACCCGGGTGGCCGAACAGGAGCGTGGGTACCAGCCCGCAGATTCGCTTCCGCCAGACGGGAGGATTCAGCGCCAGCGCTGCCTATAATCGGTCGTTCATTGGCGACAGACGGTGTATTCGTTGCGTCAAAAGAGCGATTACCTGTAAGCAATAGAAACGCTTTCTATTACATTATCACAAAACTCTTGTTTGTCCCATCTCAATACAGAAATCCTTATCGACGAATAACTCATAGCTTTATAATTACAATTGTTTCGACACGAATAAATACCATTTTACTGATTCTAAACGGATACATAGGTTACGTTTCGGATTCGGAGGAACACTCTCACACAATAAATTTACCCTTTGAAACCAAAGAATACACAATATGGTTCCTTACCTTCGACGAACGACTACCTTTATCCAAGACTACTTGTTCCACCCACACACACCTACCTTGCCTAACCTTTTGAACTAGTGCGTTCGCATCTTGCCCGACCGCTGTATCCCCTGAAGCCGTTCTGATATCAATCCCCGTAGTTGACGGGTAACCCTGTTCGTTTGTAGACACGGAGGCACCAATCGCAATTGGATTAGTCGCGTTTTTTATTCGCCCTTCCCTTTTCTCTGTCCTTCCCGACCATCCGTCTCCTGCTGAAAGTCCTTTGTTCGCTACCAAAGCTTCGACAAGCGATTTTGTTGTCACTGTTTTAGCGTCGTTATTATCTGAACCGGAATGCCCTGAGGACTCCGGGGGCGGAGTTGCGACTTCGTATAGCGGCGGTGGCGGCTGTGGCAAAAGTGTTGTTGACGCAGGCCGGGCCGGTTGGCTGTCGGGTGACAAACTGATATCCATGAACGAAGTGAATCTATAAAATAAATTTAATAAATATATTTTACTAATAGGAACTTATAATTAATTTACTAATTATAAAAAACTGCAGTTAAATTTTTTTTGGAATAGTAGGATAAACAAAGTTTTCCGAGTACACAGAAACGTCTATTCGTCAACTGTACTTTAACCAAATACATTTGGTAGCCTCATGCAACACACCAAGCAAAGTTAGTTAACTAAAAACATACAGGTTTACATATTATCATCAGTAAAGCATTAGTAGAAACGGGAATTTCAGTCTCGTTTTCCACTTTCTTTTGATATCAAATTATAGTAACATCACGCATTTAAAATTCTTACTTGTATTAATAAAAAATGTTCAAGAGTCATTTTTGGAAAAATTTGACCTCGAGTTTGGTAGCGACTCAAAAAAATGGCCAAAATACATTTGGCAGCCTCATGAAACACACCAAGCAAAGTTAGTTAACTAAAACATGCAGGTTTACATTTCATCGTCAAAGCATTAGTAGAAACGGGAATTTCAGTCTCGTTTTTCACTTTCTTTTGATATCAAATTACAGTATTAACATTACGCATTTAAAATTCTTAAACTTGTATTAATAAAAAAATGTTCAAAAGTCATTAAAATTTGACATCGATGAAAAAACATGGCCAAGGCAGAAACGTCCTCTAGTACACTGATTTCAAATACCCAAACTTGCAATCAAAACTAATACTAAAAGTGGTGCTTACGTCAACTAAAAATACCACAAAAGGGAATATATATAATCATTCAATAAACGGCACTAATCTACAGCATTTTGCTAACATTTACCTTTGTCTATGGCGCTGTTGGCTTATTTCCGTGCTTGATTTCCTGTCAAACAATGGTAGTAAATGCATGAAAATAATAAACACACAAATACTAAACACTACATATTGGAGAGCATGCCAAAAAACATACTACATACGTCCAAGTATGCATCAAACATTATATATACCAAAAATTGGTTTAAACTACCACAACAGCTATAAATAAATGCGATCACTCATCTCGACCTGTTCCTGACTAAAGAAATGACATCTACTTGTATTACCAGTAGAACATAATCCAGATACACAATTATTCCGCATTCCTGCTTCTGGTTCTGAAAAAAAGTCAGTCCGAGTTAGAATTTCGTCAGTAGTTTTGACCATTTGGCCGACTATGCAACTGAAATCCATGATAATACCGCTCTTAGAAGCAAAAGTTTCGACCGTTTCGTCAATTTTAATTACATATTGAAACCCAAAAATGCTCAGTCAACATTTTATTAAAATAAGAAATTAAATGGTAATTCTAAGCCGACAAAAGCAAATTCTTCCGGTTATATCACATACAGTATCAGTCAGGACCTAACATTTTATAAATAAATAAATAAATATATTAACATTTAACAGCCGTGACAAAACGGGCTGTTAAATTATTACGCAGTATTTAAGTTAACCATAATCTATGTACCTAAGTATACACTGTTAGTGCAACACAAATACATGCATTGTGCAGATGCTAATCAACCTGATTGCAAATAAGTACTTGCAAACATAGAAAATGTCACGCTAGTATATTAATCGTTTTATACATATCTAAAATATTCAATTTTTCCAGCGGTTACTAAATGAAAAATGATTGGTTAGCAACTTACGATGTGTTCCAAAAAACAATACAACGATTACAAGCATCAACATTATACAGAGGTGGGTTCAAGGGCCGTGCAAAACATGCAGAAGAGTCATGCAACAAAAATGAATTAAAATAAAAAAAATCCATTTGTAAAATATTCCAAAGTTACCCAATAATTATAGAGTTTGGCCCTTAAATAAAAAGGGTGTAATTCGTCGTACCAACACCGTATTAGTAAGCCTATACAGCGTGCCAGGAACATAGAGTTTGTCAAACCAAGCCACCAGTATAAAGCTTCTGCACCACTCACCATTATTATTCTAGACTAGAGTTGCAACATTTAAAAATAAACAGCCGGTGGCCGTCAGTCTCGAGTCAACTTCCGCAACATCCCGTCAAAAGCTGGGGGGGGGCATTTTGCTGGGAGGCGGCCAAAAATTCGCCGGGGGGGGCTTTCCGGGGGCGACAAAATTTTCCCCGGGGGGAACTGAAAATTTCGAAAAGTGCTGGGGGGCCCTGCTATGGAGAAACCAGATGTGGGTACAAAAAGTATTTAGGACCAACCGTTAAAATGCAGATTTTGTCTTTATAAATAATTTCTAGCACCAGGACCAAACTGCGATGTCTCAGGGCCGTGAAATTAGAAGCATGGGGCAAGGGGTTAGCTATGCGCTGAAATATGAGGGTCCAATTCCTGAGCAAAATATAATATGTTAAGTCTGAGTTCCCAAATCCTTATCCGGAGGTTTCTGACGACGGATATGTTATGTATACACGTTGAAATGCGTTACCGAAAGTGCTTTCCGTATCCTCGAGTTGGCTGCAAAGCCACTCTTTCCTGTTTTTAAATGCTGTGAGCCCAGTGTCGGGTCCAGGATTTCTCGGTGAGCGGATCCGAGGCTGACCGAGCACCCCTTCATTTCGAAGTCATCCTCCAGGAAAATGACAATATCAGCTGTACTGGCGAAAGCTCGGCCGTTTCGGTCTTTTCGAGAGAGTATAAACGGTATTTATCAAAGCCAAAATCCGGACCTGTAATTTTTCGGTGAAGCAAACCCGAATGCAACTCTATTCCAAACAGTGTCTCACGTCCAAAAATTACTTTCATATAAAACGACACGATGTATTCCATTACGAATTCAAAGTAAATATTTCTGGACATGCCGCACAATTTCGAAGTATACTCAACTGGCATATAATGCTGTATTAGACCTTAAAAATCATAAACCACAGCACCGCCTCACTTTTTCATCGTTCTCGAACGTGGCAAAAACAACTCTCTGTCCCAACGGTCGTAGTCGATATGTTCTGTGATTGGATCCACCGCGTCTCCGCACGACGCCATTTGAATGCCTTGACTGGGTGCATTCAATATCTGGAAGAAGTTTACCACAATACAGCTACAACGTTATCCCAGAAACACGAGTACAATGCACATATATATGTATTTAAATATACATATAATATATATATCAAAACATGATGTAACCGGAATGAAGTACTATTACTGCAACGAAATTGTAAAGTCAACAGACATGGTTGCATAGATGAAAAACAAACAGAATACCCAAAAAAATCAAGCAAATGCAATAAACGAAAACTATTCCACGCTTTATAATAACCCGCTGAACTTCAGAATTCGAAAAATTTAACAATATGCATAGAGTTACACCATCCCGAAATAAAATCCTCACTACGGCACTGAAATAAAATAACACTACTGAAACTGACAAGTAAAACAAAATATGTATATTGGATTTCCGCCGGGTGAACAGAAATTAAGTTGCCGCATTAAATTTTCCTGCTACTCTACGTACATACAGTAAAACTTTAGTTTAGGATAATATAACACATGTTTTATAATGCTTACCGAGTCAGGAAGGCGTATCCTTGGAATAAACCGACAGCAAGACCGTGTATACTTGATCGGATTGTAATAACTGTAGTTGAGCCAGTGCGGAATATTGTAGTCGTTGCGTGTGATACCGTTTTTGTTTTGAAACTGAAGTTATACATTTAAGTTACATCATAACTCACAAATGTTGCGCAACCCGAGCAACATCAAGACCTCCTCAAACAATACTTTAGAATTAACTCGCCAGTCGTGCAACCAATCGCCATTCACTATAATACAAAGATTTCTTCGCAATGAATGCTCAATATATTATTACATTGAAAATACTTGATGTCGGTTTTTCGCAACTACAAGACAATAGCTGGGTTTCTCAAACGCCACTTAACTACGACTTAGTTCTTTAAGCAGTTGCCTAACCATTTTGCCGTTTTTAAAAGATTACTTAAGTTAAGTAAATACTTAAGTCGCTGACCGAATTTGATATATTACAGATTAACAGCTCAGACATACTAACCTCCTCAATATATAGCAGAACTATTTTTTGTCATGTGGCGTTTATTTGTTTGTGTTCAAAAGTTACGTATTTACTTAAGTTGGCGACTTGTTAATTACTTAACTATAACGTATATAAATACTTATGTATGATTTTAGAAACGCAGCCAGTATATCAGGCATACCCTTACCGGCTAAATTTGGTGACATACTTTTTGTGACTATCATGATGGCTTCCACGTCTGGCACTGTACCGCTACGCACCAGAATTGCTCAATGGCACCGCATAGCAAATTATAAACAAAATTTTTTTGCAATTATACACCTCAAGTAATAAACATAGCGTTCTTACCATAAATAATGGTACAGCATGTAGCGGCTGCTCACCAAGGCAAACTAAATCAACACTGACACCTGAAAACAAACATGTTAATATGAAAAATTGTTCTTATACACTTTTCTGCACCGTTCAACATTAGTGCTTGCCCAAATCTTTCAACCAAGGCATGATTATAAGCAAGCTTTCTTCAAATCTAAGACTACACGTGTTGGGTGAAATGTAAAGGAGCTAAAAATGTTTGCTATCAGAAGCAACTCGAGTTTCGACTTAAAAAATTTGAAACTCTCTGACCTTTGTAAAATCAACGAGGCTTTAACCAGCTCAAAACAACTTTGCAACGCTATTAAATGCTAATCAAACCAATCATTTAGAATTTAATTTAGTCTAAAACCCGTTTAGTATATCTTTCATATCATCTCATGTACCTTCATCTATGACGCGTTGCTTGGTCAAATTTGCAAAGCTACGATCGACACAAAACACACCACCGCCAGGTGTAATAATAATGTTCATTTGGCCGGTCCGTTCGAAATTTCTGTTCATATGATGCTTAACAAATACTGCAAATAAATCATATCATACTATGCTAGCAAAAACCATGATCTAATATCTATTTCCAGGCCACAATACTTTTAAATACCGGATGACACAGCAATTTACCATGAATAAGTCATCGAAATTTTTACACATGGTATTGTGTGTTTATTGTCTAGTCAAACTTTAACAAATTGTACATTTCACATTAAAGTTCGGACCTAACTCCTTTATAATTTCGTTCGTATATGAAAGACACCCAAAATAAACGTCATAAGTTTGTAAATTATAAAAATCAGTTAAAATTATATATTCAAATATAACTTTTTATCTAGAAAAAGATTCATTTTTCTTTCACGACATAAATTCCATTCATAACCATACAACACCCCAGCTCAAAATATCGCTACATCAATAACAAAACCACTTACCGTTCATTGACATATTAATCGTTTCCAGAAAATTTCCTTCAACTGCGGCTGAATTCCTTGCTCGTGGCATTGGTTCACCACGACCCAAAGATGAAATGTATTGCGTCATCACATTTGGATAATCGTTCAATATTGGCTTCAACCGTGTTGTCGCTTGCCGCCATTGCACGTCATCATACAACTCGTTCTGGACCACAAGTCTGAATAATATCACATTAGGTTCCGTATATAATTGAGGCTAATAACATTTTTGCAACACGGACAATTCCTGTTTGACTTAACGTTGCATTTCTTATTTACCCTAGCGTAGCGTATCACAAATGTTCAGCAAACGTAGGTCATTGGCGACAAAAACGGTTTAACCTCCGTGTATTGCAGGTCACGAACAAACTCAAACTAAATTCAATGTAGCTCTCTATACCACCAAAAAGACAGAAGCCAAAGATCTTCTCCTCTTAGTCTACACTCATCAAGACCGATAGCGTCGTTACAGTGGAAAACTAAACAGTATGCGATACAATAACTAGTTCTGCTCTTAAACTAACTTGTAAAAGTCTTGGTAAAACCGGCCGCGATAATCTTGTCTCACATTATCTCTCACATTTGCCGGAAAATCATCCCGTGATGTAGCGTCGTAATACCAACGTGAAAACAGCACTATTGTAACGTAATGAGCACATTTTTCGTCCTAAATAATTAGGTGTTAATTGTTGTATTGACCAAAGAATGCAGACAGCATTGATTAAAGGGTTAAAAGTCGGCTGCACCGGTGTAGAATGCATTTAATCACTGTTTAAAGATCTCAATTTTAAACTAACATCTCATAGGTGTAATATCTAGTTTGAAAATTACAAATCTGTAGTGTAATGTTAGAAGCTCATACCGAGTTAGGAGCAAAAATAATGAATGCCTCACACTTGATAAGTTTCGGATTTCTGTTGTTCTCTGTGTAATTTACGTAGATAAATAGATCTGTGTGTGATGGATAATTACAACGTCATTAAATAAATTCGGGATATAATAAAATGTCAAGACAATAGCATAAATCCAATAGTAAACAACGTTATTTCACAAGCACCTGCTCTGCTTTAAAAACCAGTCGTAGTGGGACTACATTTATTGAGCGAAGCTCAAACACACGTAAGCAATTAAGGTAATATGCAAATTAGTTATTAGCTAACTATTCATTTATCCGTTTTGGAGGTTTGTAAGCAATTTCCTCAGATTCCTCGCACCCAAAAACCCTTCAGCCACCCTAATAATTATTGGAATAATTTAAAAAGTCCTAATTTTGTCTAGTCAATTAAGCAAATATGCAAATTATCTATTAGCTAACTATTCGATAATCGCTTTTAAAGGTTTGTAGACGATTTGTGCGGATTCCTCACACCCGAAAACCCATTACTGCTGAAATTAAATTGCTTCTAATCCTACTAATTAGTGAAACATTGTAAAAACGCCTAGCTAACTATTCAATTATCGGTTTTGGATGTCAGTAAACAATTTATTCAAATTCCTTGCAGCTAAAAACCCTTTAGTGCTGAAATTATATTGCTTTTCACCTTAATAATTAGTGAAATATTGTAAAAAGTCCTAATTTAGGCTTATAAACTAATCTAATATGCAAATTATCTATTAGCTAGCTGCTGAATTATCGGTTATGGAGGTTTGTAAACAGTTTACGCACATTCCTCGCACCCAAAAACCCTTTAATGCTAAAATTTCTAACTGTAATAATTAGTGAAATATTGTGGAAAGTCTTAATTTAGGCTTAATTAATTATGCAAATTAGCCTGTAGCTAATAAACGGCTTAAAATTTTAAAACTCCATGCGAGGTTAACACCCCAGGATAATTGGCATTCAAACAAAAAAAGTGTATCAAAATCGGTTCAGCCGTTCCTGAGATTCTTTTCGGACGGACAGACGGACGGACGGACATCCACCTTTCGACCCCCAAGTACAACACATAAAACGCTTCGCGAAACTCCGGGCTTCGCTCTGAGTTTCGCGTCGCTCAATTATTCACAAAAAATGATCAAATCTAAGTAATGTTTGGAGCGAAAAACAAATACGTTAACAGACAACCTAACTTAATATCGAAATCGCACTGCAAACAAACACTTACTTTAAAGCGTTCAAAAAATTCTGGCAGAAATCCAGTGACACACTTTTCAAAATACAAATCTCCTTGAACATCGAATTCCCACATTTCACGACTGAGTTGAATAAATAAAAACACAATGGCCGAACACGAACGCCAAACAATCTGAAATTAATATAACATCAGTACAGTAAAACACTGAAGCGGCAAAAATTTTATTAGGAAACGTTGCCAGACTTCCAAATGACAAAACCTAACAACAGAAACTAAGCACACACTTAGAACATTTTAATATGTGAAAGTATTTGCCAAGCCTACAAATGAGACTATTCAATATTAAACAAATACCTGCTGTAATATATACTATATCTTTATAAAATTATGAAGACGTTATACACAATAGGATACCAAATAGAAAACATACCCGTGTATTTTCATCGATAATTCCAGCCGTCACACGCTCTCCGCGAGTCCACAGTTCTCCAATATGGCACCTGCAAATTAAAATATATCCTTTGATCCCGTCTCATGTCCAATTACGAATCTTTCAAATTAGACGACTTACTTCAGCAGCAATACGTGTGCAAGATTTACAAAATTCATCTGTTGTTGCAAAAACTACACAATGCTAGAAGCCAAGTAGATGCATAACATTTAACTAAATCCGCCTAGAGATAAATATATTAAGACAATAAATTAAATTATAAAACAGACAACCGCAACCGGCACACAAGGCTTATATAATCATTATACTTACCGAATTCCACAATATCGCAGCTGTTTCTCCAAATAAACACATCTAGCGTTTTTGAGCTGAAATACACTTTCATAATATTATTTCAAAAACACAAATTTCCAAAGAAGAACCAAACTAATTACAGAGCGAATGTTGCTCATTGATCAAAAATGTTTAAAAACACATTTCTTCATTCAGCATTTTAAAACTAAACCAACTAAAATATATACAATACACTATTCAGACTTAAATGAGATTCTTCGCACCTTTCAAAAGAACCCTATTAATATATCAATTAAGAGAATTCCGATGCGATGTTAAACTCAATATTTAAAAGGTGAAATAAAATTATCCGTGATGGTATATTATCTTTAATCGACTCTTACCATATATCTTTTCACACGCCACATATCTGATCGTGTCACAAATTGTTCTTTAAATCGTATTTCACACAAGTCCAGGGTTACCTGCTGAAAAAGTTGTTAATTAACAAAAACAAAGGAAAAAGATTAATATGCATAAACGTAAACATTAACATTGTTAATTCATTTATAGTAATTAGTAATAAATTTAACTGGATGACGATGAAAATAATTTTAGGTTACTCCCTACGTACTGGAACTTATTGCACAATCTGCTTAGCTCAAATTTTCGTCAACCCCTGAAATACGCAAACATACAGGCTACAAACAGACTTTCGATTCTGATTAGCATTCCAAATCAAATCCAGTTCCGATTGCAGGCATAATCGCAACAGAAATTTTTCAACGCTTCTTGTCTAAGCAGCATTACTTGCGAAAAATATCATAGAAGAATGGGTAACATGCACGCTAAAGAAAACATATTGATCTGGCCGGCGCATACTCACATATGATATTTAACACTCGGTATGTAACAAGTATGGGCTGGAAACTTCTACATAGCTCCGATTCCGGTACAATTTCCTGTTCCGATTCCGATTCCGGTATAATCCTGCTTCGTTTTGATCCTGCAAACACATACAAATAACCTTGAAGTCTACATTCTCGACGACAACACTGATGTAGCTTTTTAATCCAAAGTACTGGGCTGCCGACTTTTCAACACACAGCGATATCGTATCTGAAACCAAACTGCCGCTGCTAAAAATTACGAATTTCTAAATGTTTAAAAAGGAAATACAACAAAAAGATAGAATAAATTTGAGTTTGACTTGTTATATATACACTTGATAACGAAAAGATCTAATCATTTTACTCATATTAATGAAAGCTTGGTAACGCAATAGTGGAACTTGAAGGACGGCATCCACCTTTCGACCCCTGAGCATAAACATAAAACAATTAGCGGAACTCTGAAATTCGCTCAATAACATGTAAACCCAATTCACACACTTATTCATTACATTATAACGGAAAATTTATACAGAAAAGTATGTTTGACGTTCTACAAAAGTTAAGTTTTTAAAGCTAAAAATACCCCAAAGGCAGTGCAAAATCTGGTTGGGAGCTTTAGCCAAATGAAGCCTCACACCTCAGCATCGAACACCGGATTTATAGGCGGTGCATTCGTCAAGCATGTGAATAAATCAGGCTGAACCGAAAGCATGTCAACCTACCCCTAGACAAATCATCAACTTCAGTTATTTCGGCCAATAATCGCGGAACAGGCCTATAAATAACACATATACATCTATATTATTAAAGAGGATTTTTTTCTGCTGTTACTTGCTGCTGCTTTGTCACAATTTTGTGCAGAGTTTAATTTTCACACAACACATGTATATATACAGTACAGACATAAACATATATATAAATATAAACATACACATACATATATACGTATAACCATAAACACATATGCATGTATACATATAAAGATAAACATACATACATAATACATATATACATACGTCAAGTATTCAATATAGTGATAATGTGGGAGGTGGTTTCACGGAATCAAGCGCGCAAATTTTAAAAAGCCGGCCTAATATATTAGCTCATCATACATGGAAACGCGAACAATGTTCTGCGACTCAGTATATCAATATTGATCATACCCCTTTAATTTCCGACTGCGATGAACTAAATATTTCACAGTGCTCAACAGAACCGTAACCGCATCAATCCAATTTTTCCAGTAGTTGCTCGCACCTCCCTGTCAAACAGTGCCGCAATGTAACTCCGTCATCGTATGAAAAGCGGATTGCGGCAGCCGAGCGAAAACGAAAAAAACAGGGCTAACCAAACTGATGAGAAACGTCAAAAAATAAAATTGATAGACAGAATTAAACATCGTCATATAAACATGATCCAAGATGCTATTAATGCCCATTGTTTTCGGACAGCTTCTGCTATTAAAGCCCATCGTAACCGTAGCCGACTAAACAACATGGATAGTGCTGTGATTGAGGAACATCGTAACCGAATTCGGCACACGTACATACATGAGCATATAGAACCATCGAAGCCCATCAGGAGCTCAATCGGTACGAAAGTACGGACAGTGGTACCGTCGAAGCCCATCGGGAGCGCAATCGGTACGAAAGTATGGACGATGGAAAAGTAAGGTTGACTAACTACAGCTGAATAAGATACCACTGAGCACTTTATACCATCTGTGCTACTAGATCTATATATATTACAACTTTAATACATCGTATATCGATACCTTCCGGCACTGCCATTTAATCTCTCTTCAGCATAGATTTGCACAATATCACCTTTCGCTACACAGTTGAACAGTCGCCCTGTCACCGTCAACTCTGCAAACGAAATGAACATAGTGTAACCATGTGACATGCTTGTCCGACGACCTTGTTAAAAATTGGGGCATGTATGCATGTGAGATATGCTTGTTCGTGTGTATATGCAAGTGCATAGACTATATAGTATGCTTGCTGGCAGCATACGGTCGAGTCGATCAAAAAAGTAGTTGGGATACGTGGCGCAGTGGTACAGCGCTTGCCTCGGAGTCCTAAGACCGCTGGTTCGATCCTTACTGTGTAGGCCGCTTTTCCAGGTGCTACACGTATCACACAACATTTACACTTGTTCAGATTTTACGAACAAGCACAATAATTGTACCCGAATGAGGACTTCTGTTGTGATCAGCATCAGCATATTGCAATCGAAGTTCAACTCGCTTTTGAAAAGCATTAGAATTGCGACCACTGGTCTCCGTAGGTGCCATTACTTGGCCTACCAATTGTTAAATAGGCTGCATTAATATTTAATAATTTAACTCCTCCGTTTCATCTGAGTACAGAGTTACCTACGTACATAAATGTGAACGATATACTGATTAGGACATTGTTGCTTTTGAATACCCTTGAACATATAACACAGTTCTTAAATTATCACCATCGAATGTTTTTATCTGCTCCAGATATGAACCTATTTAATTATTTGTTTAATTGCTACGAATATTCGAAAAACTTGCGAGCAGGTCCAATGTTTCGGCTGGCGAGTTCCACCATACCTGTGCGACTCAGTAAGGCGCCATAAACACTACCGAGGGACTCTGTCATATGTTTCACAGTGGCATACGTTGTGTAATCTTGTAAAGAAACGATCTGTTGAACAACACCCTCCTACACGTGCTTAAAATCTTACAGACCGTCACAATACATACCTTATGTCTCGTTCACTAGCTATACAATTATTCGTTTGCTCTACTTTTCTCATATTTGTGCTTATCAGTTTTGTTTGGAAAAATACTCAGTACCGTTTAACGAGTTATAAAACAAATGGCGCGTTTTCGACCTCGTTGCAGCGAAAGTTGTATAATCAGCTGCTCTGTGTCCCTAGCGACGCTCTGACTCGCGTATGATAAAGCCAAATCTGCTCAGCCGATCTCGTACCATAGTCTGAGGAAACAAATTTCAGAAAAAGCGAATGATGACAAGCGACGTTCCGATGTTGCTTATGCAAAATCGAAATGGTTGCTGTAATTTGCAGTAAAAAGTAGGCAATAGCGTAAATAATAATAATAATAATAATAATAATAATAATAATAATAATAATAATAATAATGAAAAAATAATAATAATAATAATATAAATAATAATAATACAAATAATAATAATAATAATAATTATAATAATACCTTAAAATTGTCTCAGCGTAACGGCTGCTCCCGTTCAACTGACCATTGCATATTCAGTTTTCTGCTATAAAAGCGAACTTTGCATGTTACGAACCTTATAACATTTTACTACAAAAATTTGTGAAAGAGAAAATTGTGAGATATGTAGGGACTTTAACTCTTTAACACAAAAATTTTTCTGACGGGAAAGGGGAGTGAGCCCTTCCCCGCCCCCTTTGGATCGGCTGGTACTGCTTCATATATACAAATTTTTTACGGTAATAATAAGCTGCTTATATATTTATAAAATCGCTGTAGTTTACTAACGGTTCCAGAAGGAGGCGTTCGCTCCCCATCCGTCAGAAATGTTTTGTGATAAAATGGTGAGGTCCATCCCTATCTCATAATTTTCCGCACTTAAAAACTGACATACGATTCATAACTTTTGCAAGCTCGCTCCCCTCAGAAATTTCTGGGTGCAACCCCTGGCGATGATATTAAGCACCTTAAATGAACGGCAACTTACAACAAAGTATTTGTTCATGCAGCTGCTATTTACCGTTCCACAAGCCAACACAAACCACGTACATATAAACGCTATACAGATGCTCGTCATGCTCATCTCCTTTTTATTGCACGCTTTTACATTTGCATTCGAGCAAACACATATTATTTTTAAATTTTAATGTGAAAACGTACAGAAATTCACGAATTATCTATATATCTTTTATTATAAAGACACCGTATTTTTAGTATTTCATCTTTTCGTATAGTATTTATGCTTCACAAATCGTCTTATATATTGAGATAATTTTTATTCGCACATTTGTATGTCAATGTAACAAAATGTTGAATGTCTTTGAAGTCATCTTTTTTGTTTTTTGTGCGATATCTTCTCTTTGCTATATTTCTGTTGCAATTTGCTCAGAAACGGTGTTTTAGAAGACTGCAATTGCATTGCATTTATTAATGCACAAAAATAGTCGATTAGTATCTTTTTATATATATTAATCCATACAGTAGTATATATATGTATGTATATATATATTTAATTATATATAGGTTTAGCGTTTTTTAATTGTTCTTTTTAGCTTTTGCACACGATACCTAATGTCACTATTGTGCTTTGTTAGTTACATCCATAGCCATGTTTAGTTTACAGGAATAATATTGCCCACGTGCCGAATAAAACTTTGGCAACTATTTCCAGTATATACAAATATTTATTTCATATCACATTGACAAAGTGAAAACTGATAAAAATAATGAAACTGAATAGTTGTCAAAATAATTCAGATGGTAAACGGACATTAAACCTTTTACAGAGATGTTTTAACAATACACTCACCGTTTTCAAAACTTTAAGAAAATATGCCAAATGCGGCCAAATTTTTTGAAATTTTGGATTAATATCGTGATCTTTATTTCATACTAGGTAAAAGTGCCCCTAGAAGGGACAGATTGTGATATATTTCGCTTGAAGCATGTAAAAGGCTTTAAACAAGGGTTAGTTAGACCATAGATCAGTAGGTAATGCTTATAATATTAGCTCCATAACTTCTATGAAAATAGTTGTCATCTATATCTTTGACGGCTGTCTTTCAGTGTTAACATGCTTGAACGTGTTTCAATGATTGAACAATCATCGCAAATTTGTAAATTTGTTTGTGTTTAGAGCAAACTTTGAATAGAAAAGTAGCAAATTTTTCGATATTTCTACATCAACGAAAGCAAAAACTGACACTGTTTTCTATCTGAAACGGAAACGAATATCCGGTTGCACCCTGCACATTTAACGTTAAATATATAATCAAAACATAATCCTCGAGGTTGGGAAGTATATTTATTCTAGCCACTCACTCAGTTTTGCCCATACTTAGAGAGTTGATAAACGCTCGAATCCGATTGGTTTCCACAACTTGGCAGATGTGGACTGCAAACACGTATAATGATCATATTAACACAGGGTGCAACCTGATATGAAAAATACCGAATCCTGATGGAGGTCATCAAAAGTAGTAAGAGCCAGAGGTCAAGCCAGAGGTGAAAAAAATTGATGCACCGTCTACAATATCATGCGTACACCTGGTAACTTTTGAGGGAAAAGTGTGCTGGACATTGAAGCTATAAAAACTTAGTGTCCATTATAGTGTCTCCTTAAATGTTTTCCTTTCCATGGTACGCGCATGATATAGTGGAAGTTGCATGTATATGTACTCTGTTTATTAAGCATTGTTTAATTTGCTATAGCAAATAGTATAAAGTGTTGTAAAAAATTTTGGCTTTAGGTTTATTTTTTAACAGTTGCCGACAATTTATTCTCAAAATTTATATAAACCAAAACTTATAACCAAACGCACCGAACAATAAAGTTTTTGTAAAGCTACAAACATATTCGCTAACGAAATTGACGGAACCTGCCGCACAAAAATTCTACCGAAGTCAGACGTCAATTTTCAGCCGAAACCGGACCCGGAACGTTTATAAGTCTTCAAACTCTGCACTAAACCTTGTTTCGACTAAATCTAATTTTGATTTGAATTTGAATTTAGAATCAAACTTCAACTTTTTAATATTAAAACTGCATCAGACACATAAACTTTGTATTGAAGTTATTGCAATGGGTGAATCTCGTAATGCAGAGACGAGGGTCGACGTATATTTAACGTACGCATAACTTGTAGAATATACTTTGAGTTTAAATTTGCCAAATCTATTTCAAGTGAATCAAAAGCGTAATTGTCAACTAGCATTGCCATGCATTTACAGATCCTGATTTCACAGTCGTCAATATCCAGTGTTTGTTAGTATTCCTAGAAAAGCGTGCAATTTTTTCGAGTATATTTATTCAGCACGACACAAATGCACCATGCATTACGCTATAAAACTCGTTTCAGATTCAAACGTGGATTTGTCAATTCAACTATAGTGTTGTCAGCTCAACGCTCTATAAAGCACAGGTTTGAGTAAATACTAGAACTATAAATTTGAGTTCAAAAAGTCACTAGAGTACACAAGCAGGGTGAGTTTTGCTTTCAAATGAAATTTTTTGAGCATTGTTTGCTCCGCATGCTAACTTCTTGCTAGAATTCCCTACAAAGGTGTACCATAACTTCAGCCTTTCTCTTGATCAGCGATGTTCTCAAACCGTTCGAGGGATCGCTCTTTGTATAGAACAAGGGCAGAACAGTAGCATAAGCATATTCCTAAGCCTAAGCCTTAAGCCTAAGCAAAAAATTAGTCTAAAGCTCAAGCTTACTCTATTCTACACCCACAGAGAAACGTTCCACCCCTGATCTTTACATAGACCGAGGTTTCCCATATTCGTTATTACTTTCGTGCAGATGCTTGCGTATTTATATACAGAGCCAAAGCGATTTATAATGTATAAATTTACCATATTTATTTGTTCTATCAGAAGCATAACAAACATGAAAAACATTCAAATTATGATATTACTATCTTTGTTGTGCTTCGTATTCAAAATTTTCAATTGTTTGGACGCACAACCGCTGAACGTCAGGGAAAAGCGTATTTTATTTTGACACCTAATCCTCTAATACTGCTTAGGTTAGCATTTTAGGGCTAAAAGTGTTGTATAATATTAGCTGTCGTCAGCGTAGAAATATTTTAACGTCCAGATACGAACCACACTTGAGATTCACTGTTTCACTTTTAGCAGTAGCTTTAGGAGCTTGATGTCATAATTTTATATCATGAGAGACAGTATAACGTCGTTTGGTAGTCTCTCTGTGAGTGAGCAGAGACAGCGGTGAAACTTCGAAACGACAATACGCATACTGCTGTGTGCGGAACCAGGACGCAGCAGGTCATGATAAAGATTGTAAATGTACCTTGCGTATCTCGTATGTATTATCTAGGAATTTTTAGAAGGGATGATAACCTCGTATGTTTTCATTGCATAATGTTTCATTTTGGGCTATGGGTTGTTTATTATATCCGCTAGGGGTGAAATACTAAGATGTCTCGTTGGGCAATCAGAAGAGTACTTTGGCATCGGACCCAATGGCAACACTCATGTGACTCACTGTTGAACTGAACTTAATTGATTACTATAAAAAGCTTCGTTATATGAGTCACGATAGATATAGATTACTGTTTACTTTTTTACTAAACTTCGTGTTAATTTCTATATTCCAGGTATACGTTTCCATGGCATAATGTATGATATTATATATATAGGTATATATATGTACATATATAAATATATATAAATATATGTATGTATACTATAACCGTTGCAACCGTACAGTGCTGATTGTAGCCAGGATTTCATATCGCAAAAGTAACTATGACGAAAATGTGAGCGAGCGTAACGAATACGAAAATTTTTAATGTTTCTTGATCGTTAAGAACCAATAGGTTTGAAACCTACAAAAGTGCGTATTTTTGTCATTTTCTATCAATTTCAGCAACATATGCCTATGCCATATATCTGCATTGTATGCCGTCTTGATTCATAATCCGAACGGTTTTCTGTCATTTTATTTTCGTAACGTTTTAGCTGAGCTTCAAATAAGTGGAAACACATTATAGTGTGACGCTGTACTTTTTGACTATTTGAATACCGTCCATTGCCGTCCACGGGAGTTGCACGGTAAATATAGCGCCAAGTCGCCCTCGAAAGATATTACATTAATTAATTGATATGTTTTCAAATTTTAGAATTTCAGAGGGTTAGAACACGAATTAATACATAGACAAAAACTAAACACAGCAGATAAAATTCACAATTTTCCACTTTAATCAACTTTTGTAAATGATCTTTATGCCCCCATCCCTTCCCAGATTTATCAAATAGAAATTAGATTTCAAGATCGCGTTCGAAATGGTTCAGTAGCTTCATTCGTGTAAAATGACCGATTTTCTCATTCACACCACAGTTCAGCTGGCACAGGCAATTCGTTGCAGCTTACTGCAGTTGCGACAAAAAAGCGAGCCAACACAAGTGATCTACGCAGCGATTGAGGACGGCGTTAAGGTCCGTCAAGCCTTACTCCAACCTATACTGAATCATTTAGAATCTGATTTGGTAACCGTTAATGAAAACTTACCTGACCGCTGGCTCTACTTGAAATGTGTCAGAAATCTACACCACGCCTTAGTAGTATTTGGTGCCGCTTTAGACCAACTAACGACCGGTGATTCGTGTCCTTCTAGCCAGCACTTACTAGCTCAAACTCAATCTGATCACGCTTTACCCAATCCTGCGCTTTACTACCTTCATCAGGCACAAAAATCAGCTGGACAACTGCTAGCAACCAATAGCTATCCGGTTGCGGTACCTCGAAAGATTTCAACAAATTTAGCCCAAGCAGGTTCACCTACTGGTCACACAATCAAAATCGTTTTAAGTGACAAAAATATCTCCCCGGGATCTCCGGCTATGAATGCTACCCGCTCTCCTGTAAGTGTTCATCGAGTATTCGGAGTCCACGTACTCCTGTTATGTGATATTATTAGATGGTACTCTCGACTTTCGGCGACTCCTGAAACATCAGAATCGCTATACACAGCAATTACATCTCGCCTGCATGACCTATTCGATTCTGCGACTGTTTCCTTACTGGTCAAACACATGACATCAGTAACGTTAAAAGGTCGATTATTGGACAAAATTAGCTTCAAGCAGCATGAACCGATCAGCGGCATTGTGTGTGGGTCTCCAGTGACCACAACTTCTTTCCATTGGTCAGATGCGCCTAGGTTACCTCAAAATTCACCAATCACAGACGCGAGTGTGTGTTTTGGTTCTATTCTAGCTCTAGCTCGTGATTTACTAATGTGGCTGGCACAACATGCCGCACGGGACACACATACACAGCATGCATGGGTTTCTCGTCTGGTACATTGTATTACGTCACCGCAACAAATGCCGGCAGACACTGCAGAACTATGGGCGAATGCCTTAGAACGTAAACGATGGACTTCAGCAATAGATTTAGCGAGTCGGACAACTTTCAAACCCCGAACATCAAAAGAAATTTACTGTGACGCCAAAACAAAACTTAGTCGAACCTCTAAAGCACTAGGTAGCCCCACAACGTGCGCTGTGCCAAAATCAGCCCGTAAATCAAATAAGATTCCTGGTGATATAAACAACAACCGCTTGGAAATGTTGAGAGTACCAGGGTCGGATACTTCAAAGCTACAATCAGCATGTGTTGTCACTGACACTGGAGAAATAATTGCAATATCATACTTAGGGTGGGAAATTTTAAAACTAAACAAATCCATCGATATCGTGGGCTTAACCTCGGGTGACAGTATTCGAAACGCAAACAACCCTTTTACCACTCAGCTGGTCTACGATAGTTACCGAAAATGTGTCTGGTATTATTGTAGAACAACGAATATTTTGACAGGATTAGATCCGGTTGAACTACAACCAAATGCCTATAACATTCCGTGTCCGGCTGTTGAACAGGTTGCATCGCGAACTAATTGCTTTTTGATAGCAGTTAGCGCGACTGGAGTGTTGGCCATTGCTCAACAACGATGGAAGCTACAACCGTTTGGAGTATCTGCAGGTGTGCTTAAGATGTTCGTTTGTTGGCCTGGAAGCAGACGACCGCATGATGAAGTTACTATTGAAAACAAAAACAAGTTGCCGTGGAAGGAAGTAAAAATTGAGGGTAATTATGAACGTTATTGAAAGTACTAGTTCGCTGTTCGTGATTTCCACCAGTCACAATTCTTGGCCAAGTTCTTTAATGTTACTTTTACGGTCGTAACAGTAGCTTAACTTTATTGTCGAATCTAACGAAGCTTTTGTTCTAAAAACCATGTGTCCTCTAACCAAAGTTATAGGTGGCATATATAGCTACACAAGATAGAGAATACATTGTTTTAAATAGCTCACAATTGATAAGAGAAGTGTACTTTTACTATTAAAACCAAGAGTGCATGGTACAAGAGCGTGCAACTCTCGGGGTTCCGCATACCACAGGAGGGTATTGTGTTTTTGGTCGACCCCTCTTTAATTAGTAGAGGGGTCGCTGTCACATGCGTGGCCCCTAAAATAAACCACAAGCGGAGAATTTTTAATGTCGGATACATAGGCAGTGCCATGGTTCGCACAGGTTGTACCCCTTTCTAAACAAGGAGGGTCGATCAACAACGGAACGCGTGATGGGTACATTTTGTACCATGCAAAACAATAACTGTTGCATTCTCTTGTATCATTCCCTCTTTCTATTAAAACTAACTTTTTCACAGACTGCTGAAACAGTTTTAGACATATTGCATTTCTGGAATGATTTCTTACCACGTTTTAGCATCTGAAGAGATGGCAATAAAATCCTTTGTAATTGCCGACGAATCCGACCGTGAACTACGCCTGGCGTTCCTCACAACTTCTGGGACCGTATACAAATCTAAAATTATATTCGATTCGCTTCCTATACCGTACCCAACATCAACAGCCCTTGTACAACTACTATTAAGTCAGCAACTATCTGATCCTGTTGCTCTAACCATAGATCCTTCAAATCGCTTAATAATCGCACAACATTGTTGCAATTGCACTGGTTTGCAGCGTGCAAAGAGCGAAAAACCCCTGCAATCTTCTATTTCTACAGCAAATCTTACTAGTCGTCTATTAATTACTGATGCTGAAACTTGGGGGACCGTCTTGCTAAAGCATCGCACGCCCAAGTGTCACGAAACGAGCGATAAGTCGGGATCACCGCCTGGTTCACCAACTCCTGAAAAGCGACTGGATACTGTGGGATGGGTTGTGGCAAGAGACCGAAGGATTTATGTACAGACAGATCTTCACGGGTATATTGAAATCTATCAATATTTCATTCTTTAATTATAATATCCAAATCTAAATGCACTGTGTTTATATTTTGAATAAGTTATTGTTTTTAAAGTGTATAGCAGTGCATACAAAAGCAATAGCGCAATGTGAATGAAGGAATGAAAACATTCCCACTTGTAAGCTCTGAATCACATTTGAATGATTGCCTCGGCAAATCAGGATTCCGATATACGCAACTATTATAAGTAAATTGCAGCCGGCTATCGTTTTCAGTACCAATCGGCGTGGGTTAAATCAACTAAAACGCAATGTTACTTCTAAAATCGCGGTTTTGATTGTAATACGGGGTTCACGTTATAAGCGGGGCAGCTTGGAAGACGTTTTGTCCCTATCAGCCTATTGGGTAACATTTTGTCTAGACTAGATATCATATTCAAAAAGTCGTATTTGCTATCATCATGTTTAGGTCACCTTTAGCCTTTCAATACCATAATATGATATTCGACCTATTGTCAGCGAATATTATATATTTTCAAATGTCTGCATACTTGAGGTAACATACCCAAATTATCCTGTTGAATATAATTTGAAATTTGAATTTTTTAATTATGACACTGTTTTTCTAAGCGGTTTTGCGCCGGAAGTAAATTTGCAGATGTGTATTTGGTATTTTAAGCACAGCTGTGCGTCTGCTGTCCGACTTTCCATTAAATTATTAGCACCCAAAAATAACACTGTCCCGCTGAATATCATATGACCTTCGTTGTAATTTTGGAATATCATATATTCGCATAAATGTCCCTCAGTATCACGTGACATACCGACTCTTGCATACATTGATCTTCTGAGAGCGGTGGTTTGTAAATAAATGTCATTGACATTCGAGTTTTGTCTGTTCAACCGATATTTGCGGGGTTCACGTTATAACTGGGGAAGCCTGGAACACGTTTCGTCCCTAATACAATATCGGGCAACATTTTGTCTGCACGCTGATCCGCTATCAAATTCAAAAAATGTGAATTGTCTGCTATCCTGATGTGACATTCACTGTTTGTAGTGCAATATCATATAGTATTCCAAATATTGTCTGCCAATATCATGTGACATGTTTGAAAATGTCTGCAAAGTTGTGGTAAACTAGCCTGAATGTCCTGTAGAATGTCATATGATACTAAATGTGAAATTTGAATTATTCGTCCTTGGGAGTACATTTTGGGAAAATTTTCGCCAGAAACAAAAACGAAGGAGCTAACTCAGCCTTCGAAGTTAGTTAATGCTACATTGTCTAAGTTTTTACTGTTTTATCAGTGTGCAAAAACTGCACTGCGATGCACAATGCCACATATTTAGTAGAATTTCGGAATATCATGATATTCGCATAAATGTCCCGAGCTGTCATATGACATATGGCTATTTGTATACGATGGTCGCATGAGATCTGTGATTTGTAAGCCTATATTATGTGACATTCACATTTTGTCATATTACCCGCTATTTAGTTTGCAAAATTTTATGTTGATGTCGAATCAACATGGGACAACCCGTGTCCCGCCTGCCCCGGTTATTAACGGTTCCTGTACGACTGAACTTGTGGTATGCACGCTGAGTCGCCGTATGCCTTCTGAGAAACGCACTACTGTTAACGCTCAGTAATTCAACCATGCCCATGTATATTATACAACGAACATAGAAAGTATAGGATACAATACTGAAATGAATTGCACGCCCTCAATTTTTTCTCTTTTACAAACTACTAATATATAAGCTTTATAGAACTAAAAACAGTTTGTAGTTGTTAGCGGTAAAATTAAATACGTAATCCTCGAGTACAGTACGTCCTAATCAAAACGCCTAACGTTTAAATAGCCCAAACCTCTATTCCTGTAGCACAGATGTTAAGAAAACGCGCTCCTCATAACAAGAACATGCTGCAACCCCTTAGAATTTGTTTTAAACGAGGAGCCAATTTTACCTTTATTCAACCTGACTTTACGGGGTTCACGTATAACTCGGCAGCCTCGAGCACATTTTTCAACATTAAATACAATAGCGGATAACATTTTGTTTGCATGTTAACCCGCAGTCGAATTTAAAAAAATTGAGTCGTCTGCTATGCTGATATGACAGTCACTCTTTATATTGCAAAATAATATAACTATTCTGCCTATTGTTTACGAGTTTCGTAGTATTTGTTTCCAAGTGTCTGCATGTCTAAGGTAACAAAACCAAATTGTCATGTTGAATATTATATACGAGGATTTGAAATTGGAACTTCTTGTATTTAAAAACAAATTCAAGAAAAGGTTTTCAACGGAAATGGAACCCTAGTCGCTAATTCAGCATTTTGAAATCATTTATGACTTCGTTTTCTGCATAATAATATGCGATATTTGCTTGAGTTTCGAACGTCTTAATAATATTCGCATAAATGTCTATCCTCTGGTGTCATTTATTATATGGCTACTATGACGATCGCTTGACAATTAGGAAGCCAATACAGTGTGACCTTCCCATTTTCTAAGATCCCAACAATTCGTCAAAGCAGCCCTCATAACGAAATAAATATGCTCAAATTATTAGTCAAAATCTGATGCTTTACAAATGCCGAAATTCAAACTTAATCCAAAGCGTGCAGCGAACAAGCAAAACGACAAAATACAAGCAAATAGGCTAAAATTTTATCAAGAACTCCTATAAGATATTCACTGGTACAAGTAATGTAATAAATAACAGAAAGCAATGTGCACAAAATAAACCTTCTTATATTATAGATTTTTCAATCTAGAGTCTTAACCATAATTTTTCCGCTTAATACAATAAAAATGGAAACTCAGACTGAAAAAAATTAATTTTTTCTAGAAATTTTTTTCACGAAAAAACAAACTCTGATGTACTATGCAAGTTTCGAAAATTTTTGAGACATAAAACATTTAAAAATGAGCCTTCCAACCCTACGGATCAAATCTGCAATCACTCGGTTCGATCATCATCATTTTCACTCGCGCTGTCACTGTCGAAATCTTCAATCTCGGGCATCGGAAATCGCAGAATAGCCGCCACCCCAGACAACAGTGCTAGTTGTTCCCCAGACGGATGCAAGCTCGAAAACACCAGTACCGTCCCTCCCTGATCTCTCACCGATTCAACCAGTTTAACATATCGATTTCTGACGGCAATATCTTTCGATCGAAAAAGTGAATCCGAAACCAACAGTGTTTCAACAGCCTGTTCAGTATCTGCTCGTTCGACATGGGCAACACCATAGTACGCCCGTGCCGGCTCTGTATGCAGAAGGGAGCAAAATTCGTCCAGGGCTCGCATTTGCGCTTGGGCTTTAGTATTTGACAACTTTGCCGTCACAGCAGGATCGGTCAAGACTTCCGCCAGAGAATGCTTAAATCCAGACGAAGCGTGAACCAGTATAAACTTGCTGCGATTGTCCAGAATAATTTTCAGTTCCGCGGCTGTCGCTCCTTTCGAAAACATATATTCGACAAATTGATCTTTGACAAATCCTGGGCTTGCAATGAGAACACACTGAACGACATCAAAATCCACATGACGTACAATCGCGCCGATTACAGCATCGTAAAATTTAATCAACCCTTTGTCGTGTTGTGAACAAATGCCTTTACGTTTACGCGGAATAGAAACGTCAATTTTTGCACGAACAATCGTCATGTTTCCGGTGACCAAGCAAATATGTGCAATGCCTGGAAAGTGAAAAACACAAAACAGAATGAAAGTGTACACACGATTCCCCTCAGAATTTGCCCTCTGAACATTATAAGCCATGTAAAAGGTAATACTTGTCATTCCTTACAGAATTTGAGCATAGTATATTTGTCAAAGTTTGTCATACAAGGAGCTTTGCTACAGCATAGTATAAAACAAACCGTTCCACTCCATTTAGGTTCGATACTATTCGTCTTCAATTTCACCTCAAAATGAAACTCCAAAAGAATATTGTCTAAACAGCACAATTCTTTGATATATCCTACTACATGCCTCCAAGATATGTTAGCTAAATTTCTAAGATTATCTCAATACTCGAAACAAATTTCCTCGCTTACCGTTACCCTCAAAAACCTTACCTTCTTGCATTACAACGGCGGCGACATCAGCTCGATTAACCGGATTACAAGCTTCTTCGATAATATCCAAATGAATTGCATCCCAATGTTCTTTGCTCAACGAAAACTGCCGATTCAACTCCAAATCCAACGTATGGTACGCTCCTAGCTGAAAAATTCACAACAAATATATAAACAGAAAAAAGTTGCTAGCGCAAACCCATTAAACATTTTTTGCGGTACATTTGTAAGAAACAGCGGAGTAAAATTCACAATAATTCGCGTTATTAAATGACTACATAGTAAAACACCATTAAGATCTTAGGCGACTCAAATCACACATAGTTTGATGACATTAGGAATGGATCGGAACAGATATTCTAATTCGGAAACCGATATCAACAATTTCTAAGATCCGGATCTGGATCCGGTTAAATAAACTGCAAGATCTGTATTTTCAGTTTCCACTTTTTTACTAATAAACAATTAGATGAACAAACATAAAAATTTGACTGTTTTCCATTTATAATAGCCAGGGTGCAACCGGAATTACAATTTACCGGAACCGGAATTTGAAAATTTGACCGGAACCGGAACCGGAAAGTGAAAAATGGATTTCACCAAAAATTTCATTTTAATCTTATTTTTTGCTCTATTATTTGTGAAATAACCTTAGTCGAAAATAGGTATATATTTTATTTGTTGTATTTTAGATTTTCATCATCGACTGAAGTGAAATCCACCATCAATGGTTTATATTCGGAGTACAAGTGGCTTTCAAAAGAGATTCCTAAAAATTAGCAAAGTTAAGAAAACGGCCAAATTATAATACCGGAATTTTTAAATCCGGTAAAAATTTACCGGAACCGGAAGGTGAAAAAATGCCGGAACCGGAACCGGAATTCCGGTTGCACCCTGATAATAGCTGCAGGTTGTATTTAATGATTTTAGGAAAAAGATTTTAAATAATTTACTTAACCTAACAATCTTTATGCATTAGGTACTAATAGAGATGTCATATTAGTAAGATCCGGATTCAGGTCGAAACTAACGGTCCGATCCGGTAAAAGAAAATTTGTTTGGATCGTTCTCTAGCTGATATGTACTGTTTTCGGTTTTTGGGATTTTGGATATTGAAACACATTTGCTATATTGACAACTTTAAAGCCAAACACCGGAGTAAAATTAACGTGGATTTTATGGAGCAATGGGAGGGAGCATAGTAAAAATAAGTAGGATGTGCGGCTTAACCTTGCACATCTGACGCTGCTCTCACGCGTGATGGCTGAAAACTAACATTGTCGAGCGATCATGAACGTCATACACTTTCTAGTTTCATTTCCCATTTTTACCAATTTAGCCAAAACAGTGTTCCCTACTGAACTGCCAACTCTAACATCGATAGATAACCCGAAATGCTAAATGCACGGCATCTGGCCTCCATTGTTTTTATATCTAACCTTAACATGCTGATTTTCTTCAATATTACGTCCTTTGATATGCAACGCTCCTGCGTGTGTATCAAACTCAATCGCTTCAATTGCAATAGTCAGTGTAGTTTTCACACGCTGACTGCTTGTACTGCCAGTTGATGATTCTTGCGTCACTTTACTAAAATATTATCTCATGGATACAACAGATGCCAAAAAAATTCAAAATTTAAATCTAGGCCAAATCCTAAACCTTTCGGCCAAACCGTAGCGAAACGTACGACAGAAGGATAATATTTTAAAACATTTATTGCAAATTTCAACGACTACATGCTTGTTAGGTTATAATTATTGAGGTTATATCTCCAAATTACTCCGTGATAAATCAGAACATTCCGAACCGAATCCCAAAGTATAAACCTTTAAATTCCAAAGGCACCTTGCACCACAGGACACAAACGATATCGAAACCCGAAAGTCATAAAAAGTCCACTACGGGAAAAAATCAAAGATCAAATTAATTTGCAATTTCACTTACCGTATAGTAGTTGACCTAAGCGTGTCACCTTCTTGAATCAGATTGTACGCGTGCCACATATCCTCTGATTCTTCTGGGATGAGGCAGATACTCCTAAAATCAAAACAACCCAATTTCCAAGTGAAGCTGTTTGGTTTTTATGTCCAAGCAACATACTTTAGTTTTTCTATTGCTTACTCAATCAAATGGATTTTGCATTGATACTGTGCAGTTAAAGCGTCCTACAAAACGCACATTTTTAACCGAACCTCAATATTAGAACAATTTTTAGAGGGCTAAAAATTTAAGCATTTTATAAATATTTTGCTTTGATTTTGACTTTAGAAACATGTTTAAATTCATGGATAATAATATAAAACACCAAGGTTCAAAACTAACCCAGAGCCATTCTTTTCGAAATTCCGTCGAACTAAACGCATCTTCGGTACGTAAATATAGCACACAGTTCCAAGGAATCATTTGATAATTTCAAAATTTCTACAAAATATAAATAGGAACAGAAAAATGGATGCCTCATGTGTTTTCCTTAAGATATCCGACACCGTTAAGGTGAATATTTTTATACAAGGGCGTAGTCAAAAATAAAAATTGTGATACTAGCCAAATACCTAATCAATCGTTAAGTTCAAGAAGGTAGTCACCACTACACAGGCATTGTCGGCCATAAAATAAGGAATCAGAGTACATCCGATCTACCTTCGGCTCCAGCAGATCCTTCAACAGAGGTGCTGGCAACTTGGGTATTGACTCATGGACTTGTAGTTAAAAAGTGAAATTTGGTGATTTGTAGTTTATAGACAAATTCTAGGAACACTTCACAGATTGTCTGTTAGTATAAGACAAGATTTCAACCACTTAATTATATTTACTCTCCGGCCCCGGAAAATTTCTTGATTTCCAGGTCCTGCACTTTCACTTCCGATCGAAACCGGTTTTAGAACAATCCTATTCGCATAACTAAACTTAATATTTGACACAGACACAATCATACACTACACTAGAAAGTTTTACTAAATATCAATAGATATGAAATATAGATCAGTACAATAAGCAAATCGCGAGAAAGCGATAACGAGTCAATAATACATCATAGACGTATACTGCTAAACCCGGTGTTCTGTAGTAAATAAATACATCATGTCTCTCAAAAATTTTCTTGGCGTATAATTCATCAGTAGGAAGTACGAGATTCTGTTACTAACTTTTAGACACGAAAGTACTGTAGTGAACCAACTAAGATGGGGCGACTGATGTTATGTGTTCCGCCTCACCATAAAGTTCTCCCTTCCTATTACGTTTCGGTCTGTTATTTATCTTAACCCATTTTCAGTTATACGACACATGTTTGACCTACATATTTCAGCCATCTTACAAGGAAAAGGTTTATAAATTGAGTACGCTCCTATGAATATAGGCACATATATATGTACTTTGAGTAATCAATTCTGTACCAAACATATTTTGGTCCAGCTAGCATTTATGCAATCTAAAGGCAATGTTTCTCACAAAAGGAGCCCGAATTCCTTTCTTCTTCTATGGTTATTCGGGTACTGTAGTATGAAAAAAATGTAATACACAACAACTTAGTTGTAAATTTTTGAACCAAAATGCTTTAAACTAATGAAGCAATTGAAACTTATCATTTACAAATGTACAACACTGCTGGATTATTGAAAAAACGAACGAGATCAATATACATCACGAAAACCTAAATTTCACAGTTGCTAAGCCTTAAACTAATTTTTGCTTTGGATTAATTATAGACTTATTTATACGCTGAAGCTTAGCTGTTGGTTTAGGAATATGCTTATACAACTGTTACACACCTCAAAGTAACATTGAAAAAATTATCAATCGTCTCTGGAATCATCATTTTCAGCTTCTGTTGTTACTATATCAATAGAAGTTTCGTCGGCGACGGATGAACAACTCGATGCTGGAATTGTTGATTCAGAATCATTCATGTCAACCGCTGATGTAGCTGGAATCGTTGCTGCTGTTTGGCGAGGTTCCGAAGGTTTAAAGCGTCGAAACAACAGAACGTGAGGTTCTAAACAATTATAGATAAAAACCAGAGTACGACCTAGAGTTGCTCCGGGCCGTCCGGAGCGTAATCATGGCCCCAGGACCAGTACCAACCGGGGTCACTCAACGTTCCGTATATATATGTATATATATGTATATATATATATATATATATATATATATATATATATATATATATATATATATATATATATATATATATATATATATATATATATATATATATATATATATATATATATATATATATATATATATATATATATATATATATATATATATATATATATATATATATATATATATATATATATATATACATATATATACATATATATACGGAACGCTTAGATGCAACCCCCGCCACTAGTTCTAATTATAAGTGATTTGCCGCCCGACGGCCAACTACCAGTCCTCTTCTCGTTTTGTCTAATTGTTTAGACCTCACGTTTTTGTTTCGACGTTAGTTTGAACCTCGCCCAAAAACAGCAACGATACAGTTCATCAGCACGTTTGATGGTATTGAAATCAACAATTTCCAGAATCAGTCGTAATCGTCGCCCAACGATTTTCTATTTGATGTAATCAACAGAAGCTGAAAATGATGATTTCCAGAGACGATTGATAATTTTTTTCAAATGTTACTTTTTGAAATTGTGTAACGGTTTGTAAGCATATTCCTAAACCAACAGCTAGCTTTTGAGCATATAAAATAAGGCTCCTAGTAATTGATCCAGAAGCAAAAAAGTTTTGATTTTTAAGGCTTAGCAACTGTGAAATTTAGGTTTTGCGTGAATCTATATTGATCTCAGTTTCGTTTTTTTGTCGGTGGTGCCACGTGTTTCTACATTGTGTAAATGAATTAAGTTTAGAATTGCTTCATTGAGTTTAGAGCATTTTGGTGTCAAAATTTTACAGTAAGTATTTGTGTATTACATTTTTATTGTACAGTACCCAAAAATATACCGAGTCATAGAAAAAGGAATTCGGGCTCTTTTTTGTCGACAGTTATGCTTCATTGCAGTAGATGTTAGCTGCAGTATAAAACCAAAATGTTTGGTACAGAATTAAAGTACTCAAAGTGCATATATATGTGCCTACCATAATTACAGGAGCGTACTATTATAAACCTTTTTCACTTGTGAGAATATAGAATAAAATATAGGCCTAAGTGTCGTTATAACTGAAAATAGGAGTAAGAGTGAATGACGGGGACCCAAAATTTGAGATGGGAGGAGAAACTTATGACTGAAGCAAAACCCATAACTCGTCAGTCGCCCCATCTAGTTGGTTGTCACTACAGTACTTTTCCTGTCTAAAAAGTTAGTTAACAGAAAAATCTCGTACTTTTCCCTACTGATAGAATAATACGCCAAGAAAATATTTTTGAGAGGACATGATGTATTTATTTACTACAGAACACCGGGGTTAAGCAGTATATGGTCTATTGATGTATTATTAGGACTGCGGTATCGCTCTCTCACGGAGTTGCTTATTGTACTGATATATAATTCATATTTCATTGATATTTAGTGAAACTTTCTAGTGTAGTGTATGCAATATATATATGTACAAATATTAAGTTTCATGGGTCTACAAATATATTATTTGTAAAACCGGTAGAAGTACGGAAAGTTGAATTGCAGGAGAAAAAAAACTTTCCAGGGGCCCGAGAGTGAATATCATTAAGTGGTTGAAATCTTGTTTTATACTAACAAACAATTGTGTGAAGTGTTCCTAGAATTTTGTACTATAAACTACAAACTCAGCCAAATTTAGCTTTGACTACCCAGAGTCCCGTGATGCAATACCCAAGTTGCAAGCACCTCTGTTGGAAGATTTCCTGTAGCATGAAAGTCTGATTCCTTATTTTTATGGCCAACAACAAATCTGTGTAGTGGTGACTACCCTTCTTGAACTTAACGATTGATTAGGTATTTTGGTTATTATTCACAATTTTTATTTTTGACTACGCCTTTGTATGAAATTATTAGTCCTTAACGGTGTCGGATATTATTAAGGAAACAAAATGAGGCATACTGATTTCTGTTCCTATTTATATTTTGTAGAAATTTTGAAATTATCAAATAATTCTTTGGAATTCTGTGCTTCTATTCACATTTATGTACCGAATACGACGGAATTTTGCCGAAAAAGATAGTTCTGGTCATAACCTTTAATTATTTATATTATTATCCATGAATTTAAACATGTTTTTTCAAAGTCAAAAATCAAAGCAAAATATTTTATAAAAATGCTTGATTTTTTAGCCCTCTAAAAATTGTTCTAATATTGAGCATTAAAATGTGGCGTTTTGTAGAACACTTAACTGCACAGGTATGCAATTTGATTGCAGAGATAACAATAGAAAAACTAAAAGTATGTTGCTTGAGCGTAAAAACCAAACTAATTTTTAGTTCACTCATCCCAGAAGAATCAAGAGGAATCCTGGCACCACGCATTCGACTGATTCAAGAGAAGGGTGACACGCTTGGTCAACTACTATTACGGTAATGAAAATAATTTGATCTTTGATTTTTTCCGTAGGTAGAACTTTATGACTTTAAGTTTTGTATAGTTGTGTATATATGGTGTTTCAAAAAGTTAAAGGTTTTATACTTTGGGATTCGGTTCGGAATGTTCTGATTTATCAGCAGAGAGTAATTTGGAAAATTGTGACCTCAAAATGGTAATTATAACCTAACAACCATGTAGTCGTTGAAATTTGCAATAAATGTTTTAAAATATTATCCTTCTGCTGGTCTCGTTTCGCTACACAGTCAAAAGTTTTAGATTTGGCCTAAATTTTGAATTTTTTTTTGACATACTGTTCCTATCCATGATAATATTTTTCAGTAAAGTAACACAAGGACCCAAGTCGACTGGCAGGTGCTACGAGTCAGCTGGAAACTACAGTTGGTTGCAATTGCAAAGCGATTGAGTTGATGCACCAGACATATCAAAGGACGTAATATTGAAGAAAATCAGCCGGGTGTGAGGTTAGATATAAATAGAGGCCAGATGCATACATTTGGCATTTTCGGGTTATATTTATCAAATATTTAATTCAACACTTGTTTTGGCTAATTAATAAAAATGGGAAATGAAACTCAAAGTGTATGACGTTCCAGATCGCTGCGACAATGTTAGTTTTCACCATCACGTGGGGTTAAGCCGCCAGCATCCTCCTTGCCTTCTGCTCCCCCTCCCGTGCTCCATAAAATCCACATTTTTACTCCGGTGTTTGGCTTTAAAGTTGTCAATATAGCAAAAATGTGTTTCAAAATCCCAAAAACCAAAAACAGTTAGTTATCACTGAGGGATTTTACCCGGATCGGGACCCTTATTCAACCTAAATCAGGATATTACTAATATGAGCATCTCTATTAATTATAATGCATAAAGATTGTTAGGTTAAGTAAATTATTAAAAAAAACTTTTTTACTAAAATCGTAGAATACAACCTAGGGTTATTATCAGGGTGCAACCGGAATTCGGTTTCCCTCCGGCATTTTTTTATTTTCAGTTCCGTACCGGATTTAAAAATTCCGGTATTAATTTGGCCGTTTCTAACTTGCTCATTTTTTCAGGATCTCTTTTTTGAAAGCCACTTGTACTCCAAGTAAAT
>JASANG010003060.1:0-60859 GCA_030248215.1 Enoplolaimus lenunculus | reverse complement strand
TATGATATAGTACGAAAGTAGACGAGCAGTTGTGAAATAGAAAACTTGTATAAACCTGGCAAATTTTTCAAACAAGACATTCGCACGTACAGCTTTGGCACACACAAACCACGCACACACGCACATGTATATACAATTGTTCATGCTGCCATTAAAAATGTAAAGTGACTTTGCAGGTCCTCAACTTCCTCATGACAGTGTCAAGTCGCCAGCGGCTACTGCAGCTAGTCCGGCCAGTCAACACATCGGTGCTTGTGGAATAACATCTCAGTCCTCAACAGAGTCATCAAAACCGATGGCTAGTTTGTTGACTAATATCAAGACTGGAGCGAGTAGTATGGACGGGACAAATTCAACAAGCACTGTCGATTCAGCAAAGACAACCCAGCACTTGGCGATTAACGGAACCAGCGAAGTAAGTGGTATATAGTATGTTTTTGTTCTGAATTCCTATTACTGTTACTGCATTCAAAGATACAGCAACCGGAATTGTTACGGTTTTGTGGCAATTCGTAATCATTTAAATATTGGAAACTTTGCCTTTGAAACATTTTTATGTCCAAATTAGTGTTTTTGCACTAAGTTCAGTTTTGTTACGAAATTGTTCCTGATGTGTTTTCAATAGTAATTCGGTGATGAAAATTATTTCAAATTCTGGTTCCTGTTCCAGTTCATACAAAAAATCCAATTCCTGTTCCTGTTCTGGCAAAATTGATTTCGGATTGGAACCCGGATATATACGTATATATCTCACTTGACTCATATTTCAAATCAGATCTGACGGTTCAAAATTTTATGAAAAGTTTTCTGCTGCCGACGGTTTTTGTTGTTTTGGATGAAAAATACGGTATATCTGTTCTTCATACATGAATAGGTTTCGAATATTGTGTTGAAGTAACAACGACAGAATGTTCACCAACGGATTGGTGTTGATGATAGTAGCACGTTCGGGTTGGAACAATAAGGAATACGTGCATAAAATCACAGAAAGGAAGATATCCGCGTGCGTGGACTAGAATTCCAACTGAAACTACATTCTGCCGGATCATGGACTGAAATTGAGCTCAACACAGTGTTTATAGATGCTTACCTTAAACAATTTAGCAAAGTTGTCAATTGTCATGAAGACATTAAAATAGGAAAAAATTGTTGAATGTCAGAATTGTTATTTTTCAAAAGGGCATTTGTAATTTGCTGGAAGTCGTAGTACATTCGGTGCTCTGGCATAGTTGGCGGGAACGACGACCTCAACATGAACGAACTCTGATGGTCCTTTACTTTTTGAATGTTGATTGAAAATGATCGGTCATGGCACACATACCTAATTTTCGAGGTTCACTTAATGATTATATTAGTCTACGCAAGATGATAGGAGATTTATGTGAGAGAATAAATATTTTTGATGTTTTTGATTTTAGTTGAATCATGTCCGCAAACTTGTCGTAGGCGTAAACGGAAATTTTAACCTGCCGGCAAACACTCTCGAAATTAATGGAACAGCGGGATCAAACTCTACTGATCGCAACGAGGAATTGCGCGTGGCATTAGACGACGATGGTCGCGAAAACGGCAGAGATAGCGTAGATGAGACTGGATCAGGCAGTGGCCGCCAGTCCACAACGTCATACGAAGGCCCGAAACGTTTACATGTATCGAATATTCCATTTCGGTTCCGCGAGCCTGATTTGAAAGAAATGTTTTCGGTACGTACGTCTACATTTATGTACGTCTACATTTATGTGTTCACGCGTTAGGGAAGGGTTATATGTGTTTTCATTGTTACGGTAGGGTTTTCGAGTGGCAATTTTGAAAATTGTCACGCGTTAACCCTACCATAATATGACGTTTTTGGGCGCAACTGGGAAATATTATTGTGAAAGCTGCATAATAAATATTGCCAGTTGGTAATGTCCAGGGTGCCACTGGAACTCCGGTTCCGCAATAAATTTTTACCGGAATTAAAAATTCCGGTATTAAAATTGGTGGGTTGAAATTACGATATTTTGTTAAAAATGACGATAAAAATTAAATAGATTTCATTCGTATAGCATATAAAGTTTGGCAATCGCCGGAAAGAAACCATCGAAGGTAGATTTCGCTTCCGTGGATCATGAAAATGTAAAATACAGCAGCTAAAATGAATACCTAGGTATCTCTAACTAGGGTTATTTTACAAATAACTTTGCAAAATAGGAAATTAAAATGAATTTATTCGGTGACATGTATTTTTCGTTTTCCGGTTCTGTTTCCGGTAATTTTTGTCCAATTCCGGTTCCGGCAAATTGTAATTCTGGTTGCAGCCTGGTAATATCCAAACGGTCAATATTTAACTATATACTACTAGTCGTAATGGAACTACGTGTTATTAAGCGAAGCTCGGACATACTTCCTTTTTAATTAGTCCAATTGAACACCAGACTCAAAAGTTATAAAGAACAAACACATATTTTGACCCACTTACTTTCCAATTATTCTCATATATCTGTTTTGTAGATTTATAACAATTTAATTCAGATTCTTCGCACCCGAAATCCTTTTAGTACTGAAACAAGATCGCTTGTGACCCTTATAATTAGTGAAATAATTTTTAAAAGTCCTAATTTAGGTTCACATAAGTAGGCAAATTAGCCAGTAGTTAGTAAACGAGTCAGAATTTTAAAACCCCAATGCGAGGTTAACACCCCAAGATAATTAGCTTTCAAACAAAAAATTTATCAAAATCGGTTTAGCGATTCATTAGATTCTCGTCGGATGGACAGGCGGATGTACGGACGTTCACATTTCGACCCCCGAGCACAGAACACAAAAGGCTTCACGGGACTGTGAGCTTCGCCCAGTTTTGCTTCGCTAAATTGACTATCTTTTGTTCAAATATTGAAAGTTTTTTACTTCTTTTTTATTTGTTTCAGAAATACGGTGTAGTTGCTGATATTGAAATCATATTCAACGAAAGGGGTTCCAAGGTAAGGTTTTCGTTCTAATTTTACGTTTTATCAGTTTTGTTTTAAAGCTAATTCTCTATTCACACGTGCAAGTTTTTTTGTAAAAACTGGCTCGTGCAACATGCAGATACAAGTTGTGTAATTAAACAACTTAACAGGGTCGTTAAACGCTTTTGAATAATTCAATCTTTGTGTGAATTTATTCAAGAGGCTTAAATTATTTCAAATATCAGTTTGATATTTCGCAGTTTACGGCTATTCAGACAGGACGATTTCTGCATCTGCACAGTACTAAACAGCTTTTGTAGGTTCTGAAATTGGTTTCCAGTCAAGAAATTCATAGTGAATGCTTCTTGCGCGTGAATGTTTCTTGTGCTGAACCTTGCAGCTGCAAGTTTTGAACGAAAATTCATTCCGAGAACATGTAGCTGCAATCTATTCAAGTCGAATATGTGCAAGGATAATTAATATGTACGAATAGCTTGCAAGTAGAATTAATTTTGCGATCATTGATTGGATTGATAATATATATTACGTCATGTTTAAGATTTAGGGCTGAGCTATATTTTTTGAATAATGTATAGTGACGGTCGGCGCCGTACGAGTGACGAACTGCGCCGGACGTCAAGTGTCAAGAATCAGAATGAAAATGATATTTCGTTGCAAACAATACTTGCAGTTGCGAGTTATATGTACAAGTTGCAACTGCTATTTCTCGCAGTAAAAACCTTAGAACTGGGATGTAAAAATACTGGAATATTAACGGGAATCGTGTAGTGCAAAATAACTGGTACCGAAAAATTTATCTTTATCATTCACTGCGAATATTACCGACCGATATGAAACTTTTCAACTTTTGTCATCAAACACGTTAACATGCAACGTTTTACTGCGTCAAAAAATTCAACTTCAATTTTTGACACTCAAAATTATCAACGCGGAAAAATCCGGAAATTCCGGTAAAAAATACCGAGTTTAATAGCAGAACCAGGTAGCGAAAAATACCAATCTGGTTGCACGTTTTTCGTACCGCATCCTCGATGTTGAATTATGATTCCTAAAAAGCGCTTGACACTGGTATTTCGCGGCTTGGCCACGGTACTTAGTTTTTTGCTCTGTGGGTTTAAAATAACTGACCGTTTTCAACGAAAAAGGAGCACTAATTTGACCTCAATTGCGTGAGTTGAACTTAAATTTAGTATATTTTTTGCGTGTTTTTGTATGTTGTCCCTTTCTTTGAATGTTCAGCGGCCAAGTACGTACAGGCGAGCCCAGTCTCAAAATGTAGCACGAGACTTGTATTATCGATCTGTATATAACCATGGTTATGTTGGTACAGGGGTGTAGCCCTTAGCAAGCAGGCTACACCCCTCATAAAGTTTTCGAAAAGCTTTGTTTAACTTTGAGAAATTTGTTTACCTATGCAAAGTTCACAATAACTTTTGAGTGACTGCCACCGATTTGTACCGGTGTTAGGGTTACCTCATGTACACATTTTAAAATGTACACTCATTAGCCTCACCCTAACGGCGGTTTCTCCGTTAGCCTCACCCTAACGAGAAATAGGCCTAAAAACAACCTGAAGCGCTAAAGTAGAAAACACTTTACTTCTGTATAAAAATGTATTCCAACCACATTCAAGCTCGACAAACTGTGTGTATTCCAACCACATTCAAACTCTACAAATTTTTTTGTAACAATATGCAATCCAGTTTTCTAAATTTCCCAAAAATTCATCATAAGGGAAAACGTCTATCTTCATCGACACATTACGTACATAGCCTAGGGCTAACGGAGCGGTGCAAAGCTATAATTAAAATTTCATTAAGTTAACTATGATTTATTTTGTAATAAAAGTTAACTCTATGAGTTTTATTATCTACACACATTTAAATTTTATGTGTTGTAGATAGAAACATATATAAAGGTCAAATTTCCGTTAGGGCCACCCTAAGGAGTGTCAAATAATTTTGTTTTACACTCGTTAGGGTGAGGATAACGGAGAGACAGTCGTTGAGGTGAGGCTAACGAGTATGCATTTTAAAATGTGTACATGAGTTAACCCTAACACCGGCAGAAATTGGTGGCAGTCACTCAAAAGTTATTGGGAACTTTGCACTATGAAAATATTAAATATACAGTAGGTGTGGCTAGCTCTGAGACGCCGGTGTTAGCAAGTGCGCCCCTCGCATGGGAAGTTGTGGTGCCACCATACGTAAAATAAAAAATGTTATTGATGTTCATTGTGTGCCTCTATGTTCAAACGCCTGGCCCTTTATATTTGTTGTATACATAAATGAAAAACCTAAGCTGTGAGGGCAGCCTTTGCATGTCATCGCTAGATTGTCGCTGAAAAGGCCGGAAATTTATTGACATTTTGTCATTAAAATCCGCAAACTTATCAAAGTTTTTACTCTGTTAGCAGTTCTTAGAAAACACTAGTTTTCTATAAATGCCAATACAAAATCTTAGCTTGGAATCATTTTACAACAGAAAACATAAGGAAAGCATATCCCTAGGCAATTAGCAGTTACAGCGGTGGTTTATAATAGTAAAGAAAACCGCGTAAGCGGAGCGAGCTACAGAAGCCAGAAACCTTTTCTGTGTAAGATTCCAAGAGTTTTCTATTTTGGGACTAAAAGCCACGGCCCTTAAATTAATTAAGCTGCATAAGTGAAACGAGTGAGAAGTTAGACGTTTTTTTGCATTAAATCGCATTCGAAACTTTTGTTGAGGTGGTCCCTAACTTTTGTAGTTTGGTCGTTACCTCTAAACCAAAACTCAGACCACGCCCAATATGTCTTGTATTTTTATATACAAACATACATATCAACGTAGCTTAATTTAGTTCGAAGCATGTTAACATGAGCACATGCGCTATGTATTATGAAGGCATTATTGTTAGAAATATATATACATACGATCACATATACACAATATGGGCTGATATATATGACTATATGTATGTATATATGTAGACGCAATTGGGCGAAATAATGTTGCTGTTCGGGTTTGGTACAGCGTCATAGTGGGTACTATTTTAATGGCCGGTTAGTATTGTGTCTTATACGTCGGTTGTTCAAAAAGGAACGGCAGCCTAGAAGGGACTGTAGTTGTATTCGAACGTGAATATACCTACCGATAGATTACTTTAAGACTGGGGAGGGACTGTTTAGTATGTGCACTGTTCATCTAGACGCGTTCTTTCGTTTTTTAATTGTGTAACGCGTGGCGGAACCGAACCCTTCACCTTACCGCTTTTGGATCCGAAGTCAATGCGGCTTGAACGAATTTGAACCTGAACTTTAAATTGAGGAAAAACCATTTTTGCCAATAAAAACTTATTAAGTTTGGAATTTTTGTACTCGTCTTCATTCCAATCAAAAACTTTAATTATAAGGGCAATGAACGTCAACTTGCAAACGTTTGACATATCAAAAGTTACATACGTATGTATTTTACTTATATGTATTGTTGAGCGGCAGAGTGCAACTAGAGGTAAAAAATACCGGAGCCAGATGTCAAGAAAATTAGCTGGAGCCGCAGGTGTGCATGGTGCCCGCGACCTGAAAAAACCTGATTTTTACTAAAACACGTGAAAAACCTCATTTTTCGAAGCCCTTAGTTATAAAGATGGAAAAACCGGAAAAATGGCAAAGTAAAACCTGATTTTTTAAATGCCAACGATCGATTGGATGACTTTTATTGGGGTATTTTTTCCAAGTTGGAAGAACATGACGAGTTGTGGTCTGTCATAAAACTAGTGTTGATTATGTCTCACGGAAACGCCGCCGTGGAAAGTGGGTTCTCCATCAACGATGACATGCTCGTTGAAAATCTGACCGAAGATTCTTTAATTGCCCAGCGGCTTGTTTACGACGTGATTCATAATGCCGGTGGTCCGTTAAATGTCGCCATTACTCCTGAGATAATGAATTCAGTCCGCCATGCTCGACAAGCGTACCGCCACGCCCTTGATGCTTAGTCAGGATTTTCAAAAGAGGGTCCGCTTTTGATGTTGGGACGCCTACAAGAACCTGAAAAAACGAGAAAATTTTGGTTAAAAAATCTGAAAAAACCTGAAAAATTGACCCTTCGAAGCCGCGGGCACCCTGGGTGTGGCGAAATTAGGTCGTTAAAGTGATGTTTAATTTGCTAACTGTAGCAACTATCTGTGAGTAGTTGTCAATTTTTTGGTTTACGCTTATTTTTTACGAAATGTCGGCAGTTTTTTCTCAAAATTGTATCAAAACTTAAAGCGAAGCGTATTAAACAAATTTTGTAAAATGCAAAATATATAAAACTACCGAAACTGTCGGAACCATCATCGGCAGCAATGCTGCAGGAGACGGCGGTTGATTTTCTTTTGGAGCCGCAGCCACACCTCTGCTTTTTCCTTGTTGGGCGGCCGTTAAAAAGTCAAAACTTTCAGATGTAATCAGTTACACCGTAAGACGTTGAAGAATTATTTCTTGTACAATTTCAACAACATCGACAGTGCAACCAGATGCCGGAACCGGATCCAGATAGTGGAATTTATACCACAACATGATGTTAACTGGATAAAAATTTTAGTATCGGCACAGCCCTACTATAAACAAAAATACGTACTTTTGTACGACTTAAGTAGTGCCAAAAATGTACAATTTTCGATGATATATCCGGTTAACATTGGAGTTGCATCCGAGTATGGGTATTCCGGTTATTTCGGGTTTTTTTGCCGAAAAGTGCCGTCGGCGCCCACGGCCACATTGATTATCTACTGTTGTATGTTGTAAACAGTTTTTTGTAATCGTAGGGTTTCGGGTTTGTTACGATGCAATATGCCGCCGATGCTGATTCTGCTCGTGATGCGTTGAATGGAACAGTCATTGAAGGCCGGCGAGTTGAAGTAAGTTTTTTTAATTTTTCATTTCGTAACTGTTATACATGTCTCTTCAAACTTAGGTTAAATTTAGGTTTAGGAAAAGGTTTCTTTAGTACCTATGTGTAATCATTTGTTTAAGCCGAAGCCGTATGTGTTTTTGAAACAAGTTGAAATGTGAAAATTGACATTCTGAGTTAAAGACGGCCAAATTTGTTTTTGTGAACTTTCAATCTGTCAACAGCAGTGTGTAAGCACCTATTTCTTGCCCTTTGCTCGCTCGCATGCAAAGTATTCATTGCTTGTTGGTTGTAGATTATTTAGGGTGTTTGACACTTACACATTTTTGCCAAACAACTTAATTTATTGGTGCTACCTTTATATATTTAACATGCCATGCTGTTTACTTACTATTCTTGTGTATGTACATACGCTTTGAAAAATGCGGCCAATGTGTTTAAGAGGTCCGTAACAGTAGTATAAGGAAGGATATACCTAAGACCTAAACCTAAGGCAAAGCGTAACGATGACGGTGGCGCTAACAATGACGGACGGTGCCGCCGGACGTCATCAAATGTATAGCACCACCCTATGCCTCTGTAATTAAGCCTAAGCGTAACCAAAAATAGTACAAAACTTAAGCTCACTCTATTGCAGTCATACGGACAAATGGTTTCCGACCTGATCTATACATGGGCCAAAAATGCTAACGGTCGTCAAGAATGCATATGTGGTTTTTAATAGAAACTACACACGGTGCCATCATATTGTTTAGAGCTCTATCTTATTTCATTTTTGGCTATATATCGGAATTCCGATTCCGATTAGAATTCCGATTCATAACGAGTGCCGATTCCGATTGCACAATCAATCGGAATCGGAATTTCAACATTTTAGTTTTAGGCCTACTTGCTGTGACATCATTTATCTATTAAACTGTTTTCGATAAGTTAACTTATCAATAATTAATTGTACTTTAGCTTTACAGAACCAAGCAATAATAGCCAGTTTGTTTATGTGACATTTTTGAGAATTGTAGCTACTTGTACATCAGGGTGGTAACAAAATTTCGGATTAATAAAAAACTGTTGTTTCAGGTCACAATAAGGTTTAAAAGTTATGCGGTTGGCATTGGGTTGATATTCTGAAACAAATTATAGATATAACTGAAATTTAAAATTATTTCAAATTCCGGTTTATGCAAAGTAGTTCAGTTCCTGTTAGGCAATATTTAGTTCCTGTTGGAACCCTGATATGTATATCTATATCTATGAAAGTTCAAATCCTGTTCCTGTTTCTGCATTCAATGATACAGGAACCGGAATTTTTAGTTTTGCGGCAAATTACTCGTAACCATTTGAGTGTTTTTGCAATTACTTCAATTTTGTTAATATGTGTTTCTGTTGTGTTTCGCAAAACTTCATGATGAAGTAACTGAAAATTTATTTAAGCCATTTATTGGCTAGTTTTCTAAAAAGTTCAACAGTAATTCGGTGATGAAAATTATTTCAAATTCCGGTTTCTGTTCCTGTTGCGATTTCTGCAAAAAATTACGATTCCTGCATATTTGAATGCAGGACCAGGAATTGAATTTTTGCAGAAATTTCGGCTGGAACAGTAAAGCATATATATGCAAATTAGAACACATTCCTAAAAACTTTTGTGAGAAGTAATAGAGTGTTACAGGTTTGCAATCACGTAAGTCTGATTACATACAAAATGGTTATGAAAATATTTCGGCGGATCTGTATTATCTAAAATGAAATCATAAATGCATTCTTGCTGCCGACATTATAACATGTCGTCGCTGACAAAGCTTTACACTCTATTTTTATATGTGTGTACGTGTTCTTATTTTGATTGTTGTTGTTAATGCGAGGTGGTTGATATGGTCGGTCTATTGTATGGTGAAATCTGTTTGATGTTAGAGTGCAACAACTTGGCACTTTCTCCACTTTGGTTAGTTATATTTTATTCAAAATGGTAACTGCTTGAGCGGTCGAATTCAAGTTTAAAAAACGTATTCATATTGCAACAAATACCAGTTATTGTCACGTCCTTGGTTTGAATTTATGACAATTCGTTGCCCGACAGCTTGTCGTTCGATATTTCATCGCAGCGACATTATCTGTCAACACGATGTCTTGCCGACACCGGCAATTTGTCCGATGTCTCGTCTGCCCGCGGGTAATGATTTGTACGCGTGTAAAAAAATTACAGTTTTTACCCACACCAAACCTTTAAAAGTGAAGTGTGCGAAACGTTAGTGAGCGTTGGAAAAGCAAAAGTTCTGTGCTTTATTTAGTTCGGTTTGCAATTTGTTGTTTCTAGTAAGCTTTGATGTATAAAATTCATGAGCTATAACGCGAAACTTTGTTAAAGTACAAATTATCAGCGATCTTTAAAATACTGGTTTAATTAACTTCAGGCGCGGGTAAAAGGTGGGCTGTGGATAGGTTCTTAGCATGGATAAACCCGCGGGTAAAAAATTATTACTTGCATTGGTAAACCGTGGGTCGGGCAAAAAATACTTACCCACATCACATCGCACTCAGATCGGGTCCACAAGTTGGCTTAGCTTGCTCTGGTGTTTGCGGAGGATATATGCAGGCTGCAACCGGAATTCCGATTCCGAGTAGAATTCCGATTCAAAACGAGTTCCGATTCTGATTCCGATTGCACAATCAAACGGAATCTAAATTTCGAAATTTTATTTTAATCCGACTTGTGATACTTTGCATAAAAATTCTGTTTTACCAGCCAACTGTCCCTCAGAATCAATATTATTTTTTTGTTTAATACAAATTATCCGTACAGTCATAAAATTTCTAGTTCCGATTCATATTAGGATTCCGGTATAAATTTGGTTTCCGATTCCGGTATGATCCAGTCCAGCTTTGCACCCTGGATATATGTAAAAGTTTTACGAGCGAGTGAAAATTTTGTTGGCTTGTATAACCCAGCACGTAATTCAAAAACGTATAAAAATGTTTCAACTGGTTAGTTCGGAAATTTTTAAGAGCGTATATGTCCTGAATTCCCCTACCCTCATTCAAAGAAGTTCGTAATTCATGTAAAATTTGGCTGTTGGTCGAATGAGTTGTTGACCGAGAGTGAAAGTATGCGGTATCATATATGTACTCCGTCAACGTTGCTTTCAATGTGTTGCCGTATCATCCGTTGGCGAAATGGTTCAATGCGCATGTGTCGAGGCAGTGCGAAATTATTGTTGAAATGGAGTACCGTTGAAAAACAAGTTGCACCCTAACTATCATCAGAAATTAATATTTCATAGTAGTGTCAACTGGTCAATTTTTTTGCTTGCTACTGCTCATGCATTTTATATAGTGCAAAATTTGAACAGTTTGCAATACTGTATAGATCATTTACGTTTTTGTGAAATATTCAAAGCAAAGTATTGTACAATTTGTACAGTTATAGAGGTTCAGTAGTTACTGCTCAACGTTCTGACTTTGTCTAAAATGCAATGCCAAGCAAGCAGTTGTCGGTGTTCTTGATGCGTGTGGAAGCGCCTAACGATAACATATTGCATGCAATTTTAATTGCAGCGGGTAAACTTGCGGTCGTATTTAATTGATGCACTCCATCGATTTCTGTATATTATTTATTTTTTGTAAATCCAGGACAGACGAAAATTTTATGCATGTGTCTCGTTCTGCTTACCAAGGATCGAATCGGAAGTACATTATAACGGAAGCCGAATCTAAATCGGAATCAAATTTTTGTCGGAACCGATTTGTATTGTTTACAAGTAAAAATTTACTGTACAGATGACTGCATCAGCAATTTACTAGCTCTGTAAAACGTATGATATTAATGGAGGCCTGCCAATTCTTAGAGCAGCCTGCAAATTCTCAGAGCCTTGGATCAGCTCGGCCTTAATTTGTATTAATGCACTTACGCATTTTTTCGCATTTCCAAGCTTTGAATTTAAGACCATTTCTACGGAGTGGCAATATTTATTACCTTGAGTTTGTGGTTGCAATTCAGTGTAGAACTCTTGAAAAAATATTGTCATTAGTAAGGATACTGTACAACGTCAGTCCAATATGATCTATATTTGAAAATTTGTGGGGCCAACGTCACTGCTTGCCGCTGTAAAATTTAATGTTAAGTTTAGATTTTGTTATTCGTTTACAGGCAAAACTTAAAGTTTTAATTATAGTTACATTTTGATATTCAGCGGAATAATTCGCTCTGCTAGATGGTCTCCAAGCAACAACTGAGAATATTTGAAAAAACAAACAGATTAATTGCAAACCAACGACACGACAGCCAATATCTAAGTTCAATCACCTTAAAACTCATAACCAAAAAAATCAGAACTAAGACATCGAAATAGCAGTCAGTCACAAATCAAAATCGGAGCCCAAATTTCATCGGAATTTTAGCCGGAATCGGAATTCTGTTGGAACCTATTCGGGAGCAGGCCGTAATAACCATTGCAGAACGAAATTGTATAAAGTTATTCAGACTGAAGAATCATTTTGGTAAAGTGCGAAATTTGAAATAACTTAAAATTTAAAACCATTCGTTTTACCCGAATATGGAATATGTATGAAATGGCAGTTTGAGTGTCTCAACATCTTTTTTCAACAGGAAATAGGCGCGGTATTTTTTTGACTATACCGAATTATCTTGACCCGGTATTTATTTATTTAGTACAGTTATAAATTGACGTCATTTTTTTTCAGTAGCGAATCCAGATCTTTGTCTTGGGAAAAATTGTAGGTGTTTTGAAATTTTAAAGTTTCAAACTGAAAATTAGCGAATATTTCGATGTTTCGTGTTTATGATTTGCGCTGAAGGCATTCGAACACCCGTGGTACGTATATATTGCAAATATTGAGTGATCAAAACTTTTTTGGGCTTTAAAGCAAACAATTGGTATAACAAAAGTTTTTTCACCGCCAGTGGTGGTTGGAAAATACGTCACCGTTGTCCGAAAGCTGGACCGTTGTTGTAGTAGCTTCCGTTTTTAATTAAATATTGTTGGGTTTGTTGTTAATTGACAAATTCATAACAATTATTGCTTTCGTGTATATGGGATTGTTAAAGGTTGAATGCAAGTTTGTGTTTAATATTTAGTTTTTGATCTAATGAGCCTGAAGAAAGCTCATCCTAAGGCTGCAATCTGAAGCCTGCTTCCGGCTAGAGTTGTCCTGCGGTCATGATTTTGCAAACAAAAATATAATTTCCATCTTAAACTCATTCTAAATCCCACAACAGACTCAAGCGGAAACAATTGCTTCATGAGAAATCAGGATCTAAGTGCGAAAACTCACTGATTATATTTCACCTTTTGACGATCTGATTATTTCTGGCTTGGTCCGCAACATGTAGGTGACATTATGGATGGACCATTTCAACGCAACTCGGCCAGTTGTGATTGATTTACTGCAAGAGATTTGGTCCAGTTCATGCAGAGCAATTTTTGGAACAAAATTTGAAACGTTTTGATTGTACAATCACTCGTTTCTCATTACTTTTCAAGTGTTTTGATTTAATTTTGTTACTAACTTTGGGCTCGTTACGAGAGGGGGGCTGGCCCCAATCGACCAAAGCCGGCCTCGAACAAACTCGATTTGCTTCTGGTTCAGCCCCCCGCGTGAGATTTTGTCGAATGGTTGAGGTGCGACTTGAAGCTAAATAAATACTTGCTTACTAAGTATTTTAGAGCGATGGTAATAGGAGGGTGTATAAATCGCCACTCCGTTCGTACATTCGTTCTGGTTATTGCTTGCATCGCCTTCCATTTCAGTCATGTTGATATTGGTTTTTTGGCTTGCTTTTTTGTGCACTGTATCATTAGATGAAACAAATACGGCAAATATAGTATCGTTCGTATGTTTATATGTGTCTACTTCTATTTGGCTAATTTTCAGCTTAATTAACAATGTTAATTTCATAATTTCAGTTGTTAGAAGCATGCGTTTTTTAGCATTCAGGTTATGCCGCTAATAAACCTGGTGTGCTGTTTAATTGCAATGAATTGCCCGTTTGTGCCAGTATTCCGGCTGTAATAACGATTACGAACCAGTTTCCGTTACTCATACACGTTTTACTTACAATGTTATAGCCCAGAAGTATATATAGGTGGTTTTGGCTGTTTTGTACTTTCACTCGTAAGATTGTTCGTAGGTTGAAGAAAAGGTTTAAGCATAAACCTTTGCCGAAGCGATAACCATAAAATATTTGGGAACTGTACAAGAGTCAATATATTATGAAACTAATAATCGACGTGAACTAAACGACACAAAATTTATCTTTACGATACCCGCTTTCGAAAACGCCAAAGCCAAAACGTAATTGTTACAGCTTGCAACCGTGCAATATCGAATGAGTAGTTACTTGCAGTTTACTGGAAAGTGCTGGAAAAGCCTTACTGGAAAGTGCTGGAAAAGTCGTCGCGGTAATGGCTACTTGCCACAGAGTTATGCGTGAAAATATGCGGCCCTTTATAGATTGCAAAGATGCCCCAGTTCGCGTTGTGTCTCAAGCAGGGTGCGACCGCATATTAATTTACCAGATACGGATATTGAATTTTTTATCGGAAACGGAACTGGATACCGGATGTGGTATATGTTTAAAAATTTCTTTTTCGCTGTATTTTTAGCGTGCTTAATGTTTTTGTCGCTTATGAAGTTCATAATTGCAACTGATAAACTGAAATTATTGAATGCAAAAACGCGTTTAACTTATCGCTCGCTACACAAGTTAAGCGGCTAAAAATGCATCAAAACTTGAACTTCTTGAGTTGCCCAGAAGTGCAATCGCAGCACGATGTTAAAGATGCACAATTGAAAAAAGTAGTTTTATGGTATTCGGCACCACAAACGTCAATAAAGATCCGGTATCCGGCACATTTATACCGGATACCGGAACCGGATACGAATATCAGTTTTTGCCGGTTATTAAACCGGAACCGGATATCGGGTCGCACCCTGGTCTCAAGTAAATATATACTTAAATTTTTTGAGCAAAAACAATAAATAGAGTTATTGGCATAACAATGAAGACAAGGTTTGGCGTTACGTTAGGAAGGTACGATGACTGTTCAACTGCAATTTTACGAAGTGTAAAATGTCTGAGCTGTCGTTAAGTTAAACGCTGTGAATACCAGAGTACAAACAGGATTCCGATTCTGATAAGAATTGCAATTGAAATCCTGTTCCGGTTCATGATTGCGACTGCAGGTATAATCGAAAGCAGGGATGTAATTTTTCATCGTTTCTAACATGTGTTATTCGCAGTTATATATGTGCGAAATCGGCCTGCTCTACTGTTAAGTTTCATATCTGTGGTGCGTAGTTCTGAGCATGTATTTCTTATGACATGACAATTATCAACATGAATAACACGCGCATGGGAACTCATATTGCAGTCAGAAATAAGTGTTGCATAAGATATACGTATAAGACTCTGTACGCAAAAGTATGGGCTTTGAAAAGTGAAAATTTGTAGTTCCGATTCTAGTATAAATTTCATGTTACTTTCCGATTACGATATAATTCGGTTCAGTTTTGCACCCTGGTTAAAACTTTGTAACGGCACCTGAATTGACACAACTGAGTGACAAGTGGTTCTGCAGTAAATACAGTTTTTGGGTCTTTTCGGTTATCTGCTCCTAAACCGATGTTTGCCCAAAAATGATCCAAGCCAAAAATTAATCTTAAATACACAAATACATACTTTTCCACGACTTTAATACTTTCAACAGTGTACTTATTTATACCCTATATCCGGTTAACATCCCGCTGTGGGTCCGGTACCAAAATTATTATCCGGCTTCGTTTCCGGTATCCAGTAAAATTAATATCCCATCGAATCCTGTATCTGACGAGTTATGGTCGAATAACTGATTTGACGCCGTTCTAAATTGTTGACAGCGTGTCAAATCAGGTATTCGGCAATAACTCGTTAACCAGACGTCGGATTGTAAAAAATTTAACATAATTCGACTCAGCACAGCATGCTGGGTCGTAAGGTATATAATTTATCTAACTTTTTGATAATTTTTTGGGTCCCAAGCAGGGACATCGGAGTTTTAAAAAATCGGATTTGGCTTCACGAAAGTTGAAATCGGCCGTCCCAGTAACCCGAAGCTGTTGTTTTGAGTAAGTTTCCCAAGTTCAAACACTGCAACCATGGTTAGATTGCCATGATTGGGGTAAAATTTTTAACTCGTAGCGAAAATAATGTATATTAGCGTTGAACCGTATACCGAAAAACCACGGAACCGAATATGTAAGTATATATTTCAACAAAAGGTAAACTTAATCACGCTAATATAGTACTTTCTGCTAAGAAGAGTGTTAGTACATGTGTACATGGCTTCTTAAAGTACTTGCTTTTGTCATTTCAAACAAAATTCACAGCGAAATAGTGCGATTTTGGTCATAAATATGTAGTGTTTAGTTATAATTTTTAGTAATTAATATTCTGCGATTACGACGATGTGAAATACAAAAGCCGGATGTTGATATTTTACTGGAGCCGGCCTGATATCCGGTTGTACACACATACGTATATATTAACAAATATAAAATATAATATGACTAATGTGAAACAGTTGAATCTTTTGAAAACGTGATTAAGGAATGTATGAATTATTAAAGTTTATTTTTTAATTTTAAGGATCTAAAAATATGTTGAGATTTGAGTTTACGTGCACTTAATCGATAGTTGTTGACTCTTCCAAACAGGGATCGGCATAATATTTATTTCACCTAATACCGGAAACAGAGCCAGCTAGCAAATTTTTTACATGAACTAGACGTTAACCGAATATAGCATCGGAATTAGTGCATTGTTGCAGTACATATTCCAGTGGTGTAAAAGTATATGTTTACCGATTTAAAGATAATTGTTAACTTGGTTTTTACATTTGCATTTAATGTGAAAAGCTTAAGTTTTTGAGTTGCCCAAGAATGGAGTCGCAACAAAACGTCTACTATTTCCGTATATAAAGTCAGCTTTCTGATATTCGACACCGCAAATATTAAGTATATATTCGGTAGCTGTAAAGTAACAGGGTACGGCGTCGGGTTTTTTGCCGAATATTTAACCGGAACCGGACATTTAGTCGATCCCTGCTTGTAACAGCATCGACCAGACGGCTTTCTGTCGTTACATTTGTGTTCTGTAGTATTTTTTGTGCACATAGCATGCGCCGTTTTCAGTGACTAACTCTACATATTGTGGGATATAACAGGTACATATACAGGCGCGTAGCCAGTTCACTTTGCCAGGGGGGCTAAAAATTTATTCACAAGGAGCAAGACCGTCTTACCAGCCGTTCGCTACGGGCCTGCACAAATATTGAACGGCTTCGCTGCTTTATATACTTGATCTGGCATTCGTATTCGTTTAATCTGCATGTTCTGGCTCGGTACCGCGCCGACCCATGTTTTTGTTTAAAGACGCAATTTGTTTTCAATGCCTGCATGGCGTTTCCTTGCAAAAAAGATCTCTGTTGGAATTTTGATATTTGCATGGATCCTTTTTCAGAAGATTTTGGAGAGGTTAAGAAACGCACTTTTAGGCTTGTATACAAACATAATGGTCTCTGCTGTTAGAAAAATTGAATTCAGTGCCGGAACAGGTTAGGGTGGTTGCCTAAAATTACGGGGTGGGATCTCCTTGCGATGATCAAATCACTTTTCAAATTTTTGTTTGAAATCTTGTTGGATTGGGGGCACCTCTCTGTGGTGACCGCCAAATGGGCGGTGGCTGCTCTGGCCTTGAATCCTAGAATGCAGCTACAAATACTAAATGGAATTTTGAAAAAACGGAGTCTGTTTGAACTAAATTTCAGAACTGTAGCTGAACGTTGTCGATTCTTTCTGAACTAAAATTTTAAAAACCCAGTCGAAACCAGAAACTAACCGTTAGTTACTGTTGAATCTGAAACCTAATTTGAAGTTTTGTTGCGACTCTGCATTTAGATCGGGTTAATACTTAACACCTACGATCACTCACGGAGTAAAGTTCATAGGTCTGAAAATCAGTTATGCCCTTGTGAGTCTACATTCACCCAAGAGTGCATGATACAAGAGAATGTAACTCTTGCGTTTCCGCTTTTTTAAAAATGTACCAGGCACGCGTTGCGTTTTTGGTCGACCCGCTTCTTTAGAGGAGTACAACCTGCGCGAGGCTTCAAAAATGCTCTGCTTATTGTTAGTTTAGGGGTATTGCATATAACAGCGATTCCCCTATATTTAAGGGAGGGTCGGCCAAAAATGCAACGCCCGGTGACACTTTTTGTACGATGTGGAACAGGGTTGGAAGTCCAAATGTTGGGCCCGCGGCCGTAAGCGGCCCGGGCTTGGGCCCAAACTTTGGGCCCTCGAGATGAAATAAATCGAAGCAGTGCGTGACCTCTTTTCTTTTGTCCCATTGGCCAATAAAATAGACCGCTGGTTTCATTTTGTAATTAGATTTCGATACGTATTTTTGAATATTGATTCCTTTCAATTATGATAAATACTGTGGTCATGGCGCAGCAAGGATTTTGAAAAGTAGGGTTAAGTTCTGCAAAAATTAAGAAAAAAGTTTTGTAGTCCACTGTACTACAAGCGAACTTGTTTGGTTATCTAGAATCTTGAACTGCAGACGTTTCTGCTGCTGCTTCAACAAATCCGTTAATTACTGGCGTGAAAACACTGCATACTTCTATTGTTACGTATGCAAGCTCACTCAACGCGTGCTTGATATTCAAGCTGTTACGGACGAATCTGAGCAATATTTTAGCGCAGGTGGCAATGTAGTAACCGGGATTCACAGTCTTTTGTACCCGTCTGTCATTGGAGCTCTTGTGACTCTCAAGAAAGCTGCACTGAACAAACCATTTGTTTTGTTTTGTTTATTGTGCTAAACATAAAATTGGCCGGTCCCGGGCAGAGTTTGACGGGCCCGGACCCTAAAAACCGGGCCGGTTCCAACCCTGATGTGGAACCCAAAAAGTTGTATACTCTTGTGTCATCACTCTTGATTCATCCAATAAATACTGGAAAGATGTGGAGAAGTAAAGTAGTATTTACGTTCGTTTTCATTCACCCAAACGTACTTCTTTGAGATATAAAGTCGTATTTTCTGATTTTACTTCATGGACCCTTGAAAATCCGTATCTTTACTGGTTGCGTAGAAGGTTGAAAATTGTGCTGGTCAGATTATGCGCTGGTGCAGCACTCGGTCCGGGTAGGAAATTTTCGACGTGAATTTACCTGTGGGTAAAAAATTCAAAAGCGCTAGTAAAATTTGCTATTGTTCACTCCCAATGTTTTTGAAAAATCCATTTGATTTAGGTAAAAGCATTATATAAAATTAAAACTGTAGTGGTTGACATGTTAGGGTAGCAAACATAATCTTATACAGGAATAGAAAAGGTTATTGATTGAAAAATGGATTGAGGTTCGAATAGCAAGTACTTAAAACGTTTCGAAAAAATGATTCAGTTTGTCCTAACTCAATTTCAAAAGCAAAAAGAATTGCCAAATCTGAAACCGAATCCGAACTATTTGTTGTCATCCTGAAACCATCTTTGGAAAACGAATTTGGTCCATTCTAGTCTCACGTCCGCGTTCGTTACATCCAGCGACGCAAAATACAGTTGAACTGATAATTTCAGAAATACCGAATTAGGTTCTTGCTTCAACATTATATGATATTCGAAAGCGTTTTACTGGCTTCACTCGCGAATTCTTTTCACTATTATATATCGCGTTTCTTCCATTGTCAAAATTTTTTGGATCAGCCATTGGCGTTGCCGTGGCGGTATGACGTGTTTTTGACAATGGTTTTCACTTGTGTTTACCACAGAAAGTTTCTTTGGTTTCGTTAGAAACTAATATCCGTTTTTTGTCATATTTGTATCATCAAAATCTAGTTATAAACGGATTGAATGCAATTGCCTGCTGCGTACTGGGTTATTTTTTTGTTCTATTGGTTGTCCCTTTGCTAGCCTAGCGCATGTCTAACTTTGTTTTAAGGGCAAGAATTGAGATGGATAGGCGTATCAGATTAGGGTGGCTCCTAACTTTACATTCTAAAATGTAGTAGCTACGAAGTAGCTAAATTCGGATAAAAAATCATTTTTTGTTTTCGTATGTGGTTCATCTTATTAAGGTGCGATCGGATACCAAAGAATACCGGAACCGGATGCGATAATATATATTAAGCCAGGCCTCTACTGCCGGCTGCAAATTGCATATTTTAATAAGACGTAAAATTTGATCGCCCTAGTTTTTGGAACTACTGGCCCCAGGGTGCAACCGGAATTCTGGTTCCGGCATTTTTTCACCTTCCGGTTCCGGTAATTTTTTTACCGGATTTAAAAATTCCGGTGTTGTAATTTGGCCGTTTTCTTAACTTTGTTAATTTTTAAGAATCTCTTTTGAAAGCCACTTGTACTCCAAATATAAGCCAATGATGGTGGATTTCACTTCAGTCGACGACGAAAATCTAAAATACAATAAATAAAATAAATACCTATGTTCTACTAAGGTTGTTTCACAAATAATAGAGCAAAAAATAAGATTAAAATGAAATTTTTGGTGAAATGCATTTTTCACTTTCCGGTTCCGGTAAAATTTTCAAATTCCGGTTCCGGTAAATTGTAATTCCGGTTGCACCCTGACTGGCCCTAATTGGTTATAATTTTGCCCTGACTAGGGCTTTTTACTAATTCTTTTTACTTGTATACATAGGTCTGTCATCTGGAACAAAAGTCGCAGCGATGTATCACATTTTTGTTTATATATACATATATAGTGGGTGAAATTTTAGCTTAATATTCGATATACTGAGATGTCGCAGACAGATATCCGGTCGCACCATTCATCCAACGAATACCTTCATCATTAAGCCAGAATACCACTCACGTTCTGTACAACCTCTGTATGTATGTTCAAATCAGAGTGGCACTGGACCCACGATAAACTAATTCCGAATTTGAGCACATTTCGAGCGGGTCGATCTGAGTCCCTATTTTGAAATAGCAAAACCCAAATTCATTGAACCATAGATTGGAGTCTAGAACCACAAGTGCTAAAACTTCTGAAAATTAATTTAGTCTGCTTCAGCTCAATTACAAAATCACAAACACATGTTTTCTAAATTTGCGGGATTAAGCTTTTTCAAAGCCGGATCCGATTCCGGCTTTTACTTTTTTACCGAATCTGAAGCCAAATTTGAAATTTTGTTGCCACCTTGGTTCTATTGTAGTCAATGCTTATCACAAGGCGCGATAGGTTTACAGTTATTAGTTTTTTTCAGTCAGATAGCAGAATAATCGTTGTTCGCTCCATTCAACTTGTTCGCTACTAAGCTGCATTTGAGCAATCGAGTGACTAGCTCTAAACATTTTTGAGAACACAAATCTTAAATTATTACTAATTACAAACTAAAATCGAACGTAACAACTGAGGTTCACCAGAATCCAGTATTAAATGTGCTATACACGTAAAAATATATACGTAACGGATTGGAACTTTGTAGCTTGCGACTTATTCGTGTTATCCTGAAGTTAGCAAAGAATACAAACTGGCGAAATAACGTGGTCAACGGCGAGCGCCGCTCACGACGAAATCTCGGTGAGTTTAAGCTTGTCTGCACGCCCATGGTCTTTATCCAAGTGCAAGCTAAACTGGCAGCAATACTGGACTGCTTTGGTTGATTAATAATTTGTGTATTATTGGTGCTTATTTGTATGGATGGAACCTTTATGAAACTGCACATTTAGTAAAGATTTATCTGTGTAACAAGGTTATATTGTGTTAGTTCAATGTATATGATTTGAAATGTGTAAGCCATTTTGCGGGATTGTTTCGGTTATCTCACAATCGGCGTTCCCTCAAAAATTGTTCGATTGTAAATATTTGTTGCATCCTTGTGGTTTTCGCGGCATTCCCTGATCATTCCGCATCCAAATTTGAGTTTTCGCAAAATTCTATAACGTTATCTGGGATCGAAAAAATTACCAAGCAGTTAGGTAATTATATATCATTCGGCACAGCTTGTAGAGCTGAGTTGAATCGTGTTGAATTTTTTGCAATTGGATTAATGGTTTCCGCGTTATGGTGGATTAATGGTTTCCGCGTTATGGTGGAATAAATGATTTGGCGACCTGCGAACGGTGGAATGCCCCAAAAGACAGTTTAAATGTGTCTGAGAAATAGTAAAGGTAATCAAATTTGTAGAAATGTTGCTAATGGGTCTTTTCTGTATGTTACACGTTAGTCTTGTGTGATCTTTGTATTTTTCTACATTGCTGAGGTTTTAACATGTACTGTTTTTGTATGCGTATTCTGTTCGTATTCCATGTGAATTGCATCAATTAGATGTCAATTGAGAGAATCAACGACAATTCGTCGCCCGACAACTTGTCACTTGTCGTCCAACAAGGCCCTCAAGCTTATGAATCAATGTAGCAAAATCCTAATCCTAAGCATAATGAGCGGCGAATTATAGAGTCGATGGATAATTTCGTATCACAAGCTGACGGACGACAAATTGTCGTGATACCCAATTGAGGTTACCGTGTTAGAATATGGTTGCAGGATTGCATAAACAAGTGTATGGTATTTCTTCAAATTTCATTATGAATTTATACCATTTCAGTTGTAGGAAAGTCATTAAAAACAATGTCTGATATATATGTCATAGGTCAATCTGCTATTCAGGTCAGTTTCAAATCTGATTGGCTATAAATTCACTAGCAGTTTAGCCCAGGCTAAACTGCTATTACATAAAGAACCAGATTGGCCGAGGTCAATTAGTTATTGGCCTGAATAGCAGATTGGTCTACGACACTCTTAAGAACACAAATGCGACGTTACCGAACGCTTCAATAATATAGCTTATATTCTTATTTACATTCTGCTTTGTTAATCGTTATGTAATTTGGGATGAAGCAACTTTTTTCAATGTAGCAATAGATGGTTGCAGTCCGAAAAACTGCTTTAGAACAAGAACTCGGGAAATATCAAACCTTGAAAGAAAACAAGATTATTTGATTGAAAGTGGAATCACCACTGTGAGCGAACTGCTGCTACAGCGTAGCTCTAAAGTTCTAAAATAATTAAGCAACGATACGCTCGTAATGTCTATTTCTGTTTGAGAAGCTGACACTAAACCAAATGCCCTGTTTACAATATGATTTCGCATCCAAATTTTATTTATGGAAAATTTAATTTTTAAGGTTCCAAGGACCCCTCACAATTTTTTCGCAAAAAGTTAGATTATCTTTATTTATATCATTCGACGCAGCTTGAAAAGCTGAGTTGAATGACGTGTAATGTTTGACGCCGGCACCATTTGACTCAGCTGCGCAAGTTGCGTCGAACGATATATATAATTTGTCTAAACGTTGGACAAAATTTCCTTCGGGTCACAAGCGAGACCTGGTGCCCTTATAAATCAAATTATTTAAAATCCGACCGCTTTTGGGCAAACGCCACCTTAGATGTTAACGTAAAAGAATCTCAAATGGTATAGTGGCATTGGTGTTGCCATTCTTTGAATAAAAATAATGGCTAGCACATTTGGTAATACTTATCTTTTTAGCTAAATATTATTTTTTGGATTTTGGATTGTTTGCGTCAGTATTAGCTTAGTCGTCCAGACTGAGACCGACACAGTCGGTGTCTGAAAACCGAGATTCGGCACTGTGAGCCATCCGCAGTGATATCAGCGAAAGAGCTCATGGTGTTATCTGATGGAATGGGCTACGGTTATGTTAGCGACTGTGAAACGAGACAGGAATGCGGATTTGAGGACAATTTTAGTGGTGTAATGATAGTCGAGACTGTTTTATATTTTCGTTCACGCTCGCAGTATTCGAAATTTGCCGATTTTGGCGTAACTTAGGATTGCGCATAGTTGATTCTGAGACTGTTAACGAGATTGGGTTTCAACGGATAGCATAATAAAATTTAAACCTTCAAAGCAGTTTCAAGTTTTAATAATGTAGATATAGGTATCGCGTGAATTTATCTCTGTACAACTTGTAATCCGAAATTTTATCTACTCGACAATTGGTTGCTCATTATTATGCTTAGGCTTAAGATTACGTTTAGTATTATGTTGATTATACAGAAATTGTTTTGTCGCACTATTCGAATATTACGCAGTTATTGTGTTGGTTCTGATCATTCAAGTGCTTTCTGCGTCAAAGTATGTAATTGGAATTGTTTTATCAATGGAATTTCCATAAAAATGTTGCCCTCTATATTTCAGGTTAACAATGCAACGGCTCGTGTGTACACAAAAAATAAAGCGAAAATGCAAGTCGCTGCAGGTAGGTTGTGTGGCTTATTGTAGTGGTATCGCGACACTTCGTCGCCTGGGAAACTCTTCGATCGGTATTTTATTACTCAACATCCCATAGACCCGACGGCCAATGTTACTTTAAGGGGCGTATCAGTAGATTAAGCGTATTCCTAAGCCTAAGCCTATGCCCAAGTGTTGCAAGAATGCGTTCCGAAGCCTAAGTCTAAACCCTAAGCCTAAGTAAAAAATGCAATCTAGAATCTAAACTTACTCTTTCATAGACCCACCAGTAACCTGGATGCCCCTTAAAGTAACATGGGCCTCGTCGATCGGTATTTTATTACTCCACATTCCATAGACCCGACAATTTGTCGTCCACCATTACGGTTGTAGGCCTACGTTTCGGCAGCTGCCGGGCGACGAGTTTTCATACAGTCGCTGAAGCAAAATTTGCTACCTTTTGTTTTGAAAACAAAAACATAACTTGATCTGAGATTTCGTGACAGCAATTGTTATTTTAATTAAAACGGATGGAGTTGGAATTACTTGACCGTTTAAACGTTGGAAAGTTGATTCAGGGGCAATGAATGCATGGAGAAGCGTTTTGCAGTTTTAAATTATATGTCAATTGCTACAGATTCCAGCCATATAACATGTAAAATGTCAAAATATCATATCTGTGTAACCCAATTTGACAGCCGAGTCTCAATGTTATTTCTTTGTTTTTAGCCGCTGCTGCAGCAGCCGTTGCTGATCCGGCGATGGTCGCAGCGCTACACGGCCTTGGATTGCAACAAATGCCGTCCGGTGGTGGACTTGTTCCGGCCGCTACCGTGCTAGCGCCTGCAGTCGGCGGTGCTAGTTTTGCTGGAGCTGGCAATCCTCAAGCTGCTGCGGCAGCAGCAGCTGCTGTGTTAGCTGGTGCTAATCCTGTTAGTGCTGGAGTCAGTCCAACAGTTCAGCTGATCAACGCTGCTGGCGGTACCGGGCTAACCGCTGGCGCCAGTTTAATGCAAGGATTACAGGCGCCGTTGGCTGCTTTGGTCGCCGGCAGCGCTGTGGGCACGCCTCAGTCGCTACCGGCACAGCTGGCGACTCCAGCTGGCTCGATCACTGCTACACCGTTATCAGTTGCAGCTGGCGGTAGTAGCACGATTGCAGGAGCGTCGTCGGATAGCGTTGCTGCCGTTTCAAACCAGACATCATTGCAGCCTGGGTCAGCAGCGGCAGCAATGCTGCCCATCGGTGCCGGAACAGCTGCAGCTTTAGCAGCTCTGACTGGAATCGGCGGGACGGGTATGCCATCAGGAGCTATGGCTGCTGTAGGTTTTCCGAGCGCTGCTACGGCCGGCGCCGCTGGGCAGATTCGAATTCCGACAGCTCAGGCAGGGGTAAATGGTCTGGGTGGCGTGGTTCCGTCACTGAATACTGCAACACCCGCAGCGTTGGGCGGTACTTCTCTAGCTAATGGGACTGCAAACAACCAGCACTCGTCCTTAGGAAGCGCTGGAGCCGCACTGTTGTATGCGGCAGGTTTATCTACGCCAAAAGGTGCAGCTGCTTCGTATAATTTGTTGTTGAATGGTAGTGGTGGTTCGATTCCATCTGTCCCGTCTGGTGGTAACAAACAACTATCTCTCGCCGGTCAACAAAGTGTTCAGATGGCGAATAATGTGGCGGCAATTTTGGCAGCGCAACAACAGCAACAGCAACAACTGCAACAACAACTGCAACAACAACAACTGCAACAACAACAACAGCAACATCAGCAACAGCAACAACTTCAATTGCTACAACAACAATACACTGCAGCGTTGGTAGCAGCACAACAGCAACAAACACAACAGCAACATCATCAACAGCAACAACAACACCAACAGTTATTAGCGCAGCAGTTGCAACAAGCGCATGCAATGGCGTTGGGGGCGCAACAGTATCCACAAGCAAATTGGCTGTTAAGGTGAAGTGAAAATAAGGAAATAAGTGTAGTAGATATGGTTGAGAATGAAAATTTTAGTATCGCACATTTTCATATTGTAGCCACGAAACTGAATTTAGCAGGGTGCGACCGGATATCCGGCTCCGGCAAAAAATCGACATCCGGCTCCGGTATTTTAACTTGCAGGATATATTTTTTAAACCTTCCAAAATTTAAACCATCATTCGTATTTATGCCAACTACCAGCGAACTCATTGACTTAGTTTTACATAATATGTTTTCTGTCACACATGTAATGTAGATGCTTGCATGTGACTGTGTACGTTCGCAATTTTATTGAGTTACAATATTGCTGGAAAAACGAGACATAGATGACGAGTGTTTTTCTAGGGAAGTAACAAAATATATATCAGCATATTCCTATTATTCCTAAAGCTAAGCCTAAACTTCGGCGTAAAACGAGTCTATCACTAAGCCTAAGCCTAAGCATAAATAATAGCCTTAATCCTAGGCTCCAGCTCGATATTAGATTATCCGGTTCCGGCTCCGTCAGTTTTTGGTATCCGGTCGCACCCTGGAATTTAGTTGTTGCTTTATTTTAGCTGAATTTAGTTGCTGCTTTATTTTTAGGGAATACAACATTTTTCAGTGTGTGTGTGTGTGCGTAAGTAGACAATTTTAGTTCTAGCCTGGGCGCAAACGGAATTCCGATTCCGTGTGGAATTCGATGCACTTGACTAACAGAAGTCTGTATTTAAATTTTTTTCAGACATGTTATTATGTCTTTTTCGATTACATAGTATTTCACCAACAAGAAACCGTATTCTACTCTAAAATTCTTTTTAATCCTTAAAGATATTACAAATGTTTCGTCGAGCGAACGGAAGTTAACCATTAAGGTTAATGCCCACAGGTCGCTAGTGTTTTGAGCTTGAATCAACGTTTCACTTGATGACATTGGTGCGGTTACTTTTAGTGCTTTGTACAACAATCCTGCGCTCGCGTCGGTACAAAATGCAGCTGGGAATGCATATCCAGCTCATTCTTCTGCTGTGGACCCGTATCATATGGCTGTTATGGCCGCGGCTCCGGCGTTTACAGGTATGGTGGCGTCAAAGTTGCAAAATTAACTAAACTTTGCCATAAAAACAAACACAGGACTTGGATTTTGGCCATAATATGGTCAACTTAAGACGAGAGAATATCCTCAACTTATGACGTATCCAGTGTGTTGAGCTAGAATTTATTTGTGGTTATGAAACTTTACATATTATTTCAAACCGGGTTCGATTTGCGCGAATAGTTAAATGATTTCGTTGTTGTCGTAGTTTATCTGTTTAAGAATCTAGTACAAACTAGTGATAAAAGGTGCTACTCGCTTCTGTAAGCTCAGCTCAAAGAATTTGGTTTTAGCTGACAATCCAGCAGTAGTGACGAGTTTTGCGCTAACCAATAATGGTGTCGCCATACCGATGAACCCAACCGATTCATTTGGCCATACGAAAGAGGCTGCCACCGTAGGTGGAAGTGCTGTATTGGCTCCTGCGGCAGCAGTTCCGCCAGGAGTGGTCACCCCTGCTGCACCTCCGACTGCAGCGACTCCTTCGTCTATTGCTGACGCGAACGCCAGTGATAGGCGGACGAGTACTCCTGGCGGTTGTTTGAACGCTTCAGCTGGCGCTATTGTCACTCCTGCGGCGATGGCTACCGCCGCGACAGGAGTTGTTCCAAACGTCGGAGCGAGGCAGTTAGCTGTGACAGCTGTTGGTGCTGGCTACGCTGGCACTCCAGTGGCTGCTGTGCCAAGCTCAATTTCAGGTGCTTATTTGAACGCGACAAGCGGCCTGGGATCCCAGATAACGAATTACGTAAGTTGTTCTGAATTTTTTTACAGGTTTTAGGTTTGCTTAAGATTTCTTGTAACAGATTTTAGGTATAAACTGTCCACATTACGGGTTGCGTTATACTGGCTACGCGCCGGCACGCGGACCACCCAATAGATTTTGCCTTTTTTGTTAGCAACGCATAGCGGCGTGCGGCGGATTTGAATTATTGCTGTATTTAGTAATACTTACACGACTGCTGCACACTGTTTTTATAGAAAATTTGTTTGGAATTGCTTGGAATCGCAACTATATATTCAGTTTCTGATAAACTATGCTTCTTGTACCGTACTGGATTGCAAATCTTGCGGATAACAGTTATTTTTATTTCAGTCAGGTTTACGGTCTCTCAATCGCTTTACTCCTTATTGAAACAGAAAACGTCGAAGACTTGTGAGCGTTATCTCAAAATGAAAGGCTCGATGATTGCATTTATTATTTGATGTTGCACTATAGCGGGTTTCAAGAACAAGAATGGTATATGCGAGCACAAACCTGGGTCAAGTTTATTGCCTAGGGGAAGGACCACAACCTCCATTAAATATTTATAAATGGGTTATAAACTGACTGGAAGTTGAATGAGGTTGCGCGTGCCTTGAGATAACTTGGGGCTGTCTAAAAAATTCATATAGTTATCGAATGACCGTATGTGGTAAAATATCTCTGCTCTTATGTACATACGCTTTATACGCTTTGACTCAGACTTAGATTATGAAGTCTTATATATCCTAAGCCTTTGTCTAAACCTAAGCGTAAACGTATTAATGTGGGTAGTAAGTAAGTGTACAAGGTTATGGTTTGTTGGGGATACTATCAGAGCATTAGAAAGCTAAGACGAGGGTTGTTTGTGGGCAAGTTTCATACTACTTGTGTATAAACATGCGTATAGTTTTAAAGATATCAATTCGTACTGTGTATTTGGGCATTGATTTACATAACGTTATTGTTCGTCTTGTATTTGAAATGCAGTTTAAATTGTTATAAATTGGGGTATCTTTAGTCTAATAACTAAATCACGTTCATTAGTGCTGCCGGTATTCCGGTTTGTGGTTCCAATTCCAATTGTCATATTTACGGAAATAATTTTTTCTATTTCAAGTTGTATGGCGCACAGCAACCGTTTAATCGAAGTGTGGTCCAGGTATGGTAAAACCGAAAAGCTGGCCGAAAGACGTAGTATATATAATGTTGACAAGCTGCGTAGTTCTATGCAAGTTTTGTTGATGTAAACTTGAAATTAGCATTTTTCAAAATATTGACAGTGAAGTGTCATTCGCACATATATGGTGTGCGTGCTGTGCATGATGTTGATTCCGTAAATCAGGCTGTGACAAAAATCGACGTCCGCTCAGGCCCAGGAGGGGCATACAGGAATTTTCGATGACTTACAAGCAATGTAAAATTGAAAAATTTTGAGGGGGGGGGGGGCAAATTTTTCCAGGGGGTGAGTTCACCTCTGACTGCGGGCCCGCTTTTGATTCCGGACTCATCTATTTAGGGATGCAGGATATTGTACGTCGTATAACGATATCATACGTTGATTGCATAATGGAATACTCATAATTCGTTAATGCATAATAAATACTGTTGGCGAGCTTTTATCCATGCTTTTTCTCTTCATTTTTGTGTTATGTAATTTTGGTTTAATGTATATCGTGTGTAAAATGTGTATAAATGTATCTATATTTAAGTGTTTGCCAATACTTTACTCGGGCACCATGTTGAATTCCGTTTACTGTTTGTCACCAATTTAGTTTCTTCAGTAGGACCTTTCTGATTTAAAGTCTGAGATGTTTTCCGTCGGTGGCCTTCATGCCAGAACGGTACCACATCCGGTGTCGCGCACGCTTCTGGGTCCATGGTCAGAACTATGGTTCACCCGTTCGGGTGCAGGCTTTCGCCACGAGTATTCTTAATTTGGATTTATGAACGAATGACACAGTGAAATTGACGTATGTTTTTGTGTTAACTGGAATAATTAGCAAAGTCAAGTGTAATCGAATAATTACGTAAAATTTACAAACGATTGTTCTTCTCCGACGCTTTTATTTTATGTATTTAAGTAGCTCGGCTTCGGTATATGACTGTGTGGTTCCGTGAGGGTGCAACCGGAATCACAATTACCGGAACCGGAATTCGAAAAAATTACCGGAAACGGAACCGGAAAATGAAAAATACATGTCACCGAAAATTCATTTTAATTTTCTTTTTTGCAATATTGCTGGTGAAATAACCCTTAGTTGGAGATAGGTCAAGGTTTATATACGTACTATACGAATGAAATCTTAATTTTTATCGTTATTTTTTAGTAGAAATTTCCACCGACCAAAATTTATTACCGTAATTTTTAATTCTGGTAAAAATTTACCGGAACCGCAACTAAAATTCCGGGTGATGGGTCATGGAACTTTCAAACTACTGACCGGAGAAATGAGGAATTCTTAACAATTTTCAGACTTTATTTACCCTATTTCTGTGCAAAATTTGAGATTTGCAATTGCAATAGTTCGTGAGTTTAAAGCCTACTATCAACTGGTGGTAGATGCTACGCAGATTTGAGAATGTGAGCCAATTAATTAATTTTTGGTTCGATACTAATTATATAGCTGTTACTTTTGGTTTAGTATCCAAGATAGTTGAACGCTAAGTGTGTTAACTCATTTGTAAACATGTGTTTTGGTACGTGGTATTCATTCAGATATTGGAATTTGTTAATTCTTTGGTGCTGCATTTGTGTTGTTTTATCTCATATATTGTGTTGCCGAGAGGGTTGTTTTCAACAATGTATAGCATGAATTCACAGTTTGCGTTAAATCTTAAATATATCTTACTTTTGAACCAGCGAATCGAAACTTTTGAACTTTTAATGGTGGTTTTACGTAGAGGTCATATACTACGATGTGTATAATCTAATCCTGTCGTTCTTTACCTTAATTCTAGCTTGAAAACGAATAGCTAACTTTGCGATAGTTGCTATATAGCCATTTGACAATACTGGTCCGTAGTGCAGTCACTATTATATATAAATATCTGCTCAGTTACAGTATAAACATTTCTTAACGTTGACCTTTTTGAATTTCAATTTTTGACAAGTACATGGATGCAGTGTATCAAGAATGGAATGATGTCACCGACAAGGTCAAGTCAAAGCATATTTTCGACAATTTAGAAGAAATTTAGTACAGCTTTAAGAATGGATTCTGACAGAATACAGTTGCACTAGTCATGATAATCTTTGAATGAAAAAAACGAACATTCTTGTTAATTGTTTTTTTGGTACGATAGCATTTTAAGTTAAAAATCATAGCAAAATTTTAATTCTAAAACCTCAAATCTTTTTATTTTTTAGCAATCAACTGCGCAGTTGTGTTTATGTTTTTTTGCATTCAGTTATATTTCAGATGCTTGTAAACCGTTTCGAGTTTATAATTTAATAACTTTAAATTTTTCGTTGTATTTGGTTCTACATAATGCATATATATAGTATGTAGTATATGTTATGTCTTATATATGCTTGTGGCAGTGTTCAACCGGAAGTTTTGTTGCGGCCGGAATTCCTGCATAAATTCAATTCCTGTTCCTGCATTTACAGATACAGGAACCGGAATTTTACGGTTTTGTGTCAAATTATGCAACTTCCACAATAACACGCGTAAACCAGGTGACTTTTGAGGGGGTAGTGTCTGTCATGGACACTGAAGCATTTTTGCGTCAGCATACTTTACACTGAAGAATTTTGACTTCAACGTCCCGGACACTGAAGATTTTTTGGCTTCAGTGTCCATGACATTACCCTTTCAAAAGTCACCTAGTGTACGCATGTTATTGTGGAAGTTGCATTAATCGTAATCTTTTAAACATTTGAAACTTTGTCTTTAAAAATTGTTATTTCGAAATGAGTGTTTTTGCAATTAGTTCAATCTTGTAAATAAACTGTTTCTGATGTGTTTTTCGCAAAATTTGATTGTGAAATAGGTCAAAATTTGCTTAAGCCATTATTCGGTGATAAAAACGATTTCAAACTTCTGTTCCTGTTCCTGTTATGCTTTCTGCAAAGAAATTCAATTCCTGTTCCGGCAAAATTTAGTTCCTGTTGGAACCCTGGCTTTTGGTTTGTTTAATACTGTTCCGATAAACGATGAAGCATTATACATATAGAACCCGTAGGACAATTAATTGGTTATATAGCCACATGCGGAAGTTTAAATTTTTTTTAAAAATAAACGTTTCGAAAAGTTGCAATCGACATAGAGAGTGACTGATGGACACTGGCAGATTCAAGGTGTGCCACCCCACCTGCCCGTTTTCACAGTGGCGATGAAAACCAAGATTTTTTATTATGGTTAAGCATTAAAATGACGTCACGGCAACCCTTTCTGAATTTTTGGGTGAGCCACATATGGTGGGCTAGAAGAAATATCGACTTCTTTACGTTTGTAAGCCACCATAGTGAACCATAGTATTGACTGTTGCTTAATTTTTTCGACCCCAAAGATTCATCTTGAACCGCTGGTTTAATTCACAGCAGAAATTGATTTCAAGTTTAATGACTTGAGAAAGTTAGTTTCAAAATTCAAAAATTAGGCGTCTGAATGACTATAAATATTCATTATGAGAAATAGTTTTTTAGCAGTGATCGAAGTGGTTCGATGTAGTAAACATGTGATTGGAACATAACATTTTGTGTGTGGTTTAAGTTCCACAGTGTTTTACACTCGTCTCACATATGGGTTTGAATATGTATGATATATTGTATCCCTTCACTATACAGGTGTGTATCAGGTGCTCGTGTGTTATTCTTCCGATTTGTGTCTCTCTGTTTCTTCATACTGTTTGACTTTAATGTTTGACTGAGTTGCAGGATGACGGACTGCGCCGTACAAGTAATAGCGCCACCCGAATTGTTCATGTATGTACTGTACAATGCATTCTTATATAATAGCAATTGTGTGTTCTAAAGCATTAGGATTGCGCTATGCTTTACTGTCCGGCGCCTTTCGTCACCCGTACGACGCCGTCCGTCACTATACCGCATCATACGTAATTCGTGCACGGGTGACAGTTGGCGCTGCACAAATATAGCACAACCCAAATATACTGATTATAATCAGGGGTGGGACCTATTGAAGTGCAAACCTTATATATACTGTTCAGATCCAGAGGTAAGACCAATTGAAATTTGCTCGCTGCTTTTGATTCGTTGTATTTGTTCCTGCAACACAGCTTTACTGTTGGGATATGTTATGTGAAATTTGAGGAAGCTGTCTTTTAATGTCTTATTGAGCACAGTGTAGGTTTTGAGGTTAGAAAAATATTTTAGACTTTGGTTGAAAAATTTGAAAATTTGTAACGAAGCACACATTCTATGTTTTCGGGAGCTCTGGTTTAGGGGGCCGCGATAGAATAAATACAGGCTTAGTTTTAGACTTATCCTTACGTGAACGCTTTATGCTTCTGTACGCCCATAAAACAAACATTGGCCGTAGGTGGTTACATTGCGTGAAGAATGAATTTTCAAAAATTCTGTAATCTTAGAGAAGTTAGTTTTCAAAACGATTTGTTTACTAATTTGTTTTATATGTTTACAAAGAGATAAATAATCTTTCGAGTTTTGCCGTTCCACTGGTACTGAAGAAATGGACATTAACATATTATTATCAGTTATTACCAGTGCAACCGGAACTGTTTGGGTGCATTTTATGGCGAGTATATTTCAGTAAACATTGTTTTGTTTACTTATTATGAGCTTCTCATGAACCAGGCAGATCTGTGTTTTGTTTATGCCAAATATAACCACTTTTGGATAAGGGGATTGGTTTTGTGAATTATTATAGCATCTTATTCGATGTTTACTGATTGAATATTGCTGTAATTGGAACCGGTGTCACGGCATAATTCTTCCCCCCGTTTAATTCTTCCTCCCCCGGAGACTTGTTTATTTTTTCCCGGCTGACGAATAATCCTTCCCCCCGTATGTTTCCCAGACATCAGTCATGATATATAACTTTCCTCTGCTGAATTCCACGTCCGCTCCTTTGAACCGACATCTCCAACAGAGTACAATTTGTTTCAGAATTTCCGTTTTCCGCACAAATGCTTCGCTTCGGATTTTTCCTACCAAACCAGCAGGGTGCAACCGAAAGCGAAAAATGCCGGAGACGGAGGTAAACAAACCTTGCCGTAGCCGGAGGTGAGGCGATATTAGGTAGTAAAAATAATGGTTAATTAGTTAATTTTAGCCAATGTCTGCAATATGTTGTTAAGTTGTTTGATTTTACGCTTTTTTTCCGCGAAATTTCGATAATTTTTTCTTGAAAATTGTGACAAAAATAAAATGAAACGCGCTAAACAGATAAATTTTGCACAATTATGCAAAATTTTAATACCGAAATTGCCGGAACCTTCGGCAAAAATTCTACCGGAGCCGGAGCTCGATTTTCTGCCGAAGCCGGAGCCAGACCTCCGATTGTATGCTGCAAACCAGGACTTGGTCTGAAGCTTTCTACCCTGGAAAACTGGAAACATTTAACACCGATTTTTATCATAAACGGAAACGAATGTCCGGTTTTACGCGCTGATATATAAAGGGTACTACCGGAGATCTGCTTAATCTGCGGCAAAAAAATCGACCTCCGGTTTCGACATTTAAGTTGTTTACAAGTGCAAAAGTTTTCCCCTGCACATTTACATATAGTGACAACTAAAAACTACAAAATTGCGAGAATTCAGACGTCTGGATATCCTCAGGTCCCGTAAGAAAAATTTGAAGCGTAAAATTTATTTTGAAAACGGAAAAGTGGAATATGAAAACGGCTAAATTTTCATGGATTAGTCGGGAAAATTTGGAGCGTAGCCAGTCATGTATGACGGCTAGCAATTCCGCTGGTTTGGTAGGAACAGCCACAAGCATAAATTTTGGCAGGAAAAATTTAGGCGATTAAATTTTCTACTTTTCACGTTTTATAAACAAAACTTACCTTCAGAATTTTTGTATTAAACAGGAAAACCTATACGTTTTAAATAATCGACGTTTTCCGAACAAAACCTACGCTTCATATTTTTCCTGCCTTAACCAGTGAAAACCTATGCATTTTGAATTTTCCACTTTTCCCGTTCTCCAAACAAAAATTTCGCTTCACATTGTCCCTACTAACCAAGGGAAAATCCAGATGTTTAAATTTTCGACTTTTCCAGCTTTCCAAACAAAACCAAACATCATATTTTTCTTGTCTAACCACGAAAAACCTATACGTTTAAAATTTTTCACTTTTCCCGTTTTCCAAACAAAACCTACGCTTCAGATTTTCCCTGTATAAAATCACGTGAAAACAAGCGTTGAATTTTTCAACTTTTCCCGTTTTCCGAACCTCGCCTACACCTCTAACTTTCCTTACCAATCAAAAGAAATCATACCTAGGCGTGAATTTTCCAATTTTCGCATTTTTCGAACCGGACCACACATCCCATTTTTTCAGCCAGACCAACCAAACATTTCCTTCCCTACCAGACCTAAAGAAAACGTATATGTTATACATTTCCGATTTTCCTGATTTTCGAACTTCGCCTAAACCTATAACTTTTTCTACCGAAATAGGGAATATTCCGGCGTCTGAATTTTCCACTTCTCCCAACCAAAATTATGCATGTGATTTTTCCTACCAAACCAGCGAAATTCTTTCTCCAGGAATTTTCACCTCGTATTGCACCCTGATATTTAAATATCCATCACCGTTATTATTTTGATTACTATCTGCTTCCGTTAAGTATCCGTTTACACCTTGCTAACGCATGTTAAAATATAGGTCGTTATCTGAAACTATGAATGGTATTAAATTTGTAGCTGTAAAAACATGCTGACGTCTGGTTCATTTCTTTTGTTTGAGAGCGAACTGCTATACAGTTCAGTTGTTGAATTTACTCATTTTAACACTAAATATGTGAACTACTATCAAAGTTTGGTTTTTCGTTTTGTATTTACGAAATCTTGACAAATGATACTTTTTCAGCAATTGCTCCAAAGTGGAGACAGACAAATTCGCTGGACGACGCAATATTTATAACAGTAAGAAGGTTATCAAGGAGAAGAAGCAGATAGTCTGCCTTAAATTGGCCTCCGGTTTACACCCAGATAATTGGTCACAATGCAGCCATTTTACTTCACCAGTTGTTTTTGCTGGCATTATTGTTTAAATCTTCCATGATTACTAAATTCGTCAAATTTTAATTATCTGAATGGCAATGTGTAATATTGTGTTACAATTCTATAACACATGTTGCATTTCAGTGTATCTTGTCAAGATAAACATTTTTACAGGCGTAGGCTTATATATCAGAAAATACAAACAGTACTATTAGCAGTCTTGCTATTAACATTAACTGCCCAGCCCATGGCACGCGTTTCATATAATTATAACACAAAGTACACTATTATGTTTGCTCTGTAAATGTTTGCATTGATCAGCTATAAATATTTGGATTGCGGGAAAAAAACCACGATTTTGTAAGCGGATGCAACGAGTGTAATCATGAATGTAAATTTCTGAATGATATAATTTCAACTAGTGATTTTCGTAGAAAACTTTGGAATTAATCAAGCTTTGCTAGCGAGTCTAGCGAAAAACCAAGCGCAGTTTTTACTTAATTCGGCCAATGTAGAGAACAGGGTCATAACAGTAGTATATACCAGGGTTCCAAAAGGAACTAAATTATGCCGGAACAGTAACAGGAACAGGAATTGAATTTCTTTGTAGGAACCGGAACAGGAACAGGAACCGGAATTTGATATAGTTTTATCATCGAATTACTGTTGGAGTTTTTAGGAAACTGGCCAAAAATGGCTTAAACGAATTTTCAGCTATTTCGTCATCAAATTATGCGAAAACATGCCATTAACAGTTTATTAATAAAATTGAGTTAATCGCAAAAACACTCATTTCGAAATAACAATTTTGCAAAGATAAAGTTTCCAATATTTGATCGATTATTAATAATTTGACACAAAACCGTAAAAATTCCGGTTCCTGCATCGTTGAACGCAGGAACAGGAACAGGAACAGAATTGAATTTTTGCAGGAATTCGGCCGGAACAGGAATTCCTGTTGAACTCTGGTATATATAAGCATATTACTTAGTGTAAGCTTAAGCCTAAGCGTAAGAACGAGCTTACTCCTAAGCCTAAGCAAGAAAGTTAATGCAAATTTTAAGCTAAGTTTTTTGCAGTCTCAGGGAAAAAGGGTTCATCCTCTGATCTTTAAATGGGCTCTAAAATCGTATATATAAATTTAATCTCGCACGTGTTTGGTTCGGAGGTCGATCCCAAACTCTTCCTTGGTCTGCTCTTTCCATTTACTCATTTCAATTTAAATTATCCGAGATAACAGCTCGTGGATCCGCTGCTGGTACACAGTTAAGGCTTCATGTCGAAGACTGCACAAAATATTCCGAACGATAGCATGTAAAACTCGAATTCTGCTATACACAATTTATCTATTTGGTCTGATTGACATAGTGAAAAGGTTTGTTTTTGTAGTAGTGAACGCACTGCTAACCATTTGTAACTTTGATTCATTTTCATTATATACCGAAATGAGTATCTATATAAAATACTAACGCACGTTCATTAGTTGCTTTGGGACTGGAATGCGCAAGTAAAATTCATTGCAGAATGTTGCAGATGGCTTGTGTAGTTTAAAATATTTCTATTTCTTAATTTGTATACTTATCTATTTAAGAATTGCCTAGGAACCTAGGCGAGTACCATTGCCACCCCTTTTTAGATGGCGTCCGGAACTCAAGTTCGGTTGTCACTCAATAATAAATTGATTTAATTCAATTAACCAGCCGAAGAATGATCAATGGATTCAGTTCATTGACAACTTAAGTATGTCGATGTTATTGTTGGTTTCTTGTTGACTTGAACTTAATCGCTCAAATATTTTTCGCATGATTTGAATTATGTAACCGCTTCTTAGCTTTATTCGCATGAAAATTCGCAATAGTTTACAATGTCAATGTTGATGAAAACAATGTTGTTGTAGGTATACCACTGGTTCTGTGAATCCGCTATAAGCTAAGAGTATTTCTGGAAAACATAACGGACTTTAAATTGTAGAACAGGATGACGGCCGACAACCAATCAGCGTTCGTTCTGCTTTACGGTCATGGTAAACTGGTTGAATCTCGTCAACTGAATATTCTTGTCGATAAATACACATTACAACAGCTGTAACTCGGCTTATAGTAGGAAATCGATGAACAAAATATTTAGCATAAGTCGTGATGGAACAAGCTGGCATAGTTATTACTGCAAAATATTACTGTAGCTTTTCTTTACATGCTCAGGGTGGGTAATAATAGATATGGAATAAGACATGTATAGCTCTACTTCCATCACTGCTCTCTAAAAGCTTAAGTAAAGTAACTTGATTTAAGCTTACGCTAATATAACAGTATTATTAAACTAACTGGTAAGGTTACGCTTAAACTCATTTGTAATCTGGCATATTAGTTTAATCTAAACTTAACTAATTCTAAAAACTAGATATTTTCTGAACAACAGTTATATCTTAAATCAAAAATAAGCTTAGCTTACACTCGCCCTTAAAACTTTAGTTTAGTTAGTCCGTCCGGCCATTTACGTTTTACGTTAACTCATAGTCAAGTTTAGTTATGCCATAATTTAACCCTTGCTCACATTAATATTTTCTATTTCCCCTGACAGACCTAGTTTTATGCTAGGATTCGAACTCCAGTGACTGGAGTGGGAGGTGTATACCATCACCACTCAGCTATAGGAGCTTGACGGTCGAGCCCGAGGGGGCTCTCTTGTGGTGATTTAGTACTATGTATACATGTTGCAATTGTTAAACACGGTGCGATATATACTATTTAACGCATATACACTGCGCTGAGTTGCCTATAGGCAACTAAATGTGAGAAGGGGATATAGACAGTAAACTGAAAATTTTTCGCTTAAGTTTAAGTTTTTAGAGAGTGTGCCAGTTTGTAGAACAGGGCCGTAACTGTAGTTTAAGCATTCCTAAGCCTAAGCCTATCAAGCTTAAGCGTAAAAATGAGTTTATGCCTTCCTATAAGCCTAAGCAAAAAAATAGCCTAAAGCTTAAACGGACTCTATTGCAGTCCTTCAGAAAAACGTTCAACCTCTGATCTTTACATGGGCCCATCCCTTCTGCTCTGCTGTATTCGAGTTACTGGTTATTCGTAAACAAAAGTGCCGTTTAAATGGCTAGGCCGCCCAGACAAATTATATAAGTCTGAATTTGATTGTTCAGTGAGTTTGTAAATATTGCGCAAGTTCCGAATCTAAGTTACTAAAATTTCTTGAATACACTCTAAAACACTTTTGACAACATTTTATAGGATATATACTGTCAAAGTTTAGGGAATTTAACGTAATTTTATCTGTTTGTTTGTTATCATTCCGATAAGTGATTTGGTGTTCTGTCTAAGCAAAATAGATAAACCCGGATATAAAAGAAACCCGGATATAAGAGACTTCTTCTACGGTCCTAACTCCCGATAACTCTGTTGTATTCGGGTTACAGTACATAAATGTTGCCAAAATATGCAGCATAGCAATTCTCGAATCGAGTTGTTTTCACTCTCAAATTTAATTACTTTCGTAATAATAACGTTTATTTGTTGTTAGAACGACGGCGAGCGGCGGCCTGAGGTTTAACTTTATTCCAAGAACCAATTAGCGCCTGATTAACAAAAACGAGACAGAATCTTTCAATGCAGAATAATGTGTTTAGCAAACTGCAAATATAACCATAAAAACGGACGTTTCGAAAACCGATAATTATATAAATAAAGAAAATCTGTTGGGTTCTTCAACACTATAAGTTCCAGTGAATTAATTTTAATTCACAACTCTTTCTTTAAAAACTCAGCATTCTAACCTAGATTGAACTCATTCAAAGCTAACTAGCTAATCAAATTAATGTAGAATTCTAATGTTAGTAGTGTTCGTAGCATATTCAACATTATATAAATTTTATGCCCAAGAACGAAATGGCATTTGAAGCCTGAAAACCGACTCTCAGACCTTGTCAAAAAGCGCATTCTATGCCACTGTGACCTCCTTCGGGCGCGCAGCAGCCCATCCAAAGGGGGGCATACGCAGGGCAACCATTCATGTGCAATTTTACTAATCTGTATGAACCTTACCAAATTTTTTATAAAAACTTCTCTTTTATGCAGTGCCTCGTATAAAAATTTTCAGACCACAAAAATAAGGAGCAACACGCGGCCGCTGCGGCTTTTATCTTTCCGATCACACTATCTGGATATATCCGGATATACGCTGGATATCCAAAATGCTATTGTGAAAAGTTTTATGGAATAATTTGCATTGTTTCTACAACTAAAGTAACTGGAGCTGACGAATAGAAATTCCGTATTCAAACCTGAGTCAGGATATTGAACTAATTTCTTGACGATTTTTGTGGCCAGAATTGGTTTTTTCGGTGCACACACACATATATATGTATATATCTATATATATTGTTTCTAAAATTTAGGGCTGTTTGACTTTGCTCTTTTTCCAATCATAGTTACTGCCTGAAAAGTTTTATAATTCAGTGTCATATTGAAAACAAGTATAGCGTCACACTTATGTATTACAAAATAAAAATTTTTCTATCGCATACAAAATTTATTATTTTTATACAAAAGTCAGCCATTAAGGTTTTCGAATTACGTCAAAATTGAACATTTTCCTGGGACCGAACGGGTCCTTAGGACGTCAGCAATTAGATGTTTCATAAATTTAGTTTGGGCAATACGCAAATATTGTCAAAATGTGTTCAATTTTGGATAAACGTAAGCTGGGTAGACATGGAAAAGAGTTATTACACTTCTGCCTGTGAATAAAATCCTTATGAATTTGATGCTCCAAGAAAAACTCAATTCAAGTTTTCATACCTTTGCTTGATTTTACGTGAACCTATATTTGAATTTCCGGCAAACATCATGTCTTTCTTTTGCAGTTATTTGGTTTCAGTATAACCGAAATAGTGTCCTCGTAAACATTCAGCAACCAGAGCTCTGTTTGCGACAGAAATTCAGCCTTCGATTTCGGTTTCGTAGTAGTTTAGAGACACAAGTCGGCAAATTTTGTTCTAAAATTTTTGTATTTTCTATAAATTGCGTTGTTCAGTATGATGACATTCATTTTTAATGTTTTTCGTAACACTTGAGTACATTGTGCGCGGGTTTTAATTTTGGCACCAGTGACGATAAATTTTGGCAGTTCAGCTCAGGCTTATGTATAGTTATCATGTATGCTTGTAGCCTGGTATTTAATTTCGTCGCACAAGTTTCAATTTTCTCACAATTCTCTGTGTAAGTTGAAATGTGTCCCTAATTTCCATACCCTGTCCCTTATTTGGAAACTGAGCGTCTCTTAAACGGGGTATGTACGGCATTTACGGTCATCTATCCTTAATTAGTTAGGAATACTTATTTTGTTCACAGAATTTGATAGAGCTTGGTAAATCAAATGTACTGTATAGAGTTATTAAGTGGTGGCTTTATTCAATCGAAAGTTACAACAAAAACCATGACGCCTACGGCGTCTCTGTTCCTTAAATGCCACTTTAATTTTATCCGGCAAGAATTGTGGATATCCGGATATAACAAATATCCGCTGCTTATCATTAATATATATATTAATATGTATGTATATATTTATATATGCAAGCTAATATTCAAAGTAAAGGTTAATCAAATAAATTGCACAAACTGAGGGTTAAGGTTTTGGGTCAGATAAATAGTTTGAATTTGAAGCAACTACTTTGTACATATATTTTAGGTTGCCTTTACCGAATCAGGATAGATTCAAGAGTATGGAGGGAGTGATTGGTTCTAAATTTAATGCTAGAGGGTTGAACAAAGTCAAGGATTGAAAAATATATACTATCACACGGATGATCATTATAAATACAATGGTCGGAGATAGCAAATTTGAATTTTTGCTCGAGGTGGCGGGTTGGTCGCTTCTATCTGAAACTAGCTTATGTTCGCAAACACGTCGAAAGTATTGTCGGCATATGGATCCGACATTGTCTAAGTTACATTTGGAACAACTAAAGTTGTACACGATGTTTGAGCGAACAAGCTTTAGGTATGGGTTTTTGGTTTTGAAAGCATGCCTGATTTTTACGCCGTTATAGAAAACAATTCTCAATTTCAGGTTGAACTGTTCAAAATACTCACAAAATAGGTTGTTAATTTGCTTCTTGAAGAAACAACTATGAGAGCAATAGAATGGAATTATAAACACAAGAAAATTTACCTTTTATGTAACTTCGTGGCTGTCTGTGGTGACGGACTCGCCTTGGTGTTTCTGGCTCGTGTGTTCGACATATTCGATGCTGTCAGAAATGTTGTAAATAAAGCGATTATGTAACATTGTAAGTAATAGATCCAAATAGCAAAGTCTGCGTTTGGAATAACAACTCTGTTCAAATTTGAATCAATTAGTTGGCTCAAAGAAAAATACAAATTTTTGTTGATAAAATTATCAAACGTATTGAACATTTTTCGGAAAATTATTAGTTTGAACAAGGTCCTTGAGAAAAGTAATCTCTGTGGTGATTTGCGTTACATCGGACGCCAGCACGGAGCACCGGAAGAATGTTAATCTGGTGTGAGAAAGCAGATTTACGATAAATTCCAGTGGAGATTTTACCGGAAACCGGGCCACAGGAAATTTTCCAATCAAGTAATGAAATGGAGCTATTCAATTTATTTTCACGTGTAAATTGAATTTTCGGGTGTTTCTCAATGCTGAAACTCAGAAATATTTATATTCATAAAAGTTGATCAAAATAATAATGGTATCGTCGACATAGCGTTGATAGAGTTTGGTTTAATTTCAGCGAGACAGGTGGACAGAACTGAATTTTTAAACCAAACCATAAATCTATTTGCTAATACCGGACCAATGGGGAGCTCATAGCGGCGTTAAAAACCAATTTTAGGTTTCAAGTCCAAGTTTTGACAGCTTTAAGCAGTAAGTTCAACGGTAGGTCAGAGCTTAGCTTGCTGGAATTCAATTTAGTTTCAATATTTTTAAGGTTTCGTCGATTGGGATGTTTGTAAATGTGACATTTACATCAAATGATACCATCACGTTGTTACAAAAACGGTGTCTTCAAAACTAACAATATGTTTGTATAGATAATTCAAATCATTATGCATTGGCTGAAAATCACCTGAATTATCTAACAGATTTTTCATTTTTTGCATTGTTATCCAGCCTGTTAACGACAAATAAGCCTTGTCAGGTTTCGAAACAAAAATGGTTTCATCGTTAGTGAGGGTTTTTAATGCTTCACGGACATTCCTCGGAATGTTCAGTGGAGTTTGAAAACGTTCAAAGTTTTGGTTAGCTGTGGTAGTATATTGTCTGAGCCTGTCGCAAAAAAATAAACGGAAGACTCACAGATTTATACCTTTTAGCAAGGCTGACGCGATAAGCTATGTTTCAATAATTACTCGGTTAACATGTACTTTTCTAACAAATTCTGATAACTCACGATCCGAATAGTTATTAACTGTATGAGACAAATCCAAGCGATTAAAACGTTGACGACAATTCAGGAAAAAACATAACGAACTTCTTTTGGTGTGTATCACGTACTTTGCTTCTTCTAAATTCACAATTCCACCGGATATAAAAACTTAGAATGAACTTATCTAGGTAAGGGATATAATCTTGGAGCCATTTGAGTGAGCTCAGAATCACAGCTTTAAGTTTACCAATTTTAAGTTTCTTTTTCTTAATTTCGCTATTCAATATAACCTAATGCGAAAATTTGTTGCTGTTAGCAATATTCCTTTATATCAAAGGGTTCTTAAATGTCAGGAAAACCGTGGTCCGAAACAGTTGAATGCAATTATGTGAAAAATTGATGTCCTCTTCAGACTTGATTAATTTGGTATTACCACAGCTAACCAAGAAAATGAACCTTTTCAAATTCCGCCGAACATTGCAAGGAATGTTCGTAAAGCATTTAAAACCCTCGCTAACGACGAAACCTTTTTATTTCGAAACATAGCAAGAGCGACGGCGTAGCTGCCCTTAACAGGCTGAATTACAGTACAAAAATGGAAAATCTGTTAGATAACCCAGGTGTTTTTCAGCTAATCGATAATTATTTGAGTAATCTATACAAACATATTGTTATTTTTAAAGACACCGTTAGATCATTTACGGCTAATTGTGTGAATAATGGTGCAATTACTGCTCAAACTGCTTCCACACTCAACACGTCGGGAACCCGTTTGCACACCTCTTACGGCTTGCCCAAAACACATAAAAATAATCTCTCTGCCCTATTATGTCAGCTATTGGGTCTCCAGGTTAAGCCTTGGCAAAATATGCTGACTCAATACTCAAACCAATCTGTTATGGTAAGTTCACAGGTCGTCCAGTTAGATATTTGTAACAAAGTGATGGTATCATTTGATGTTACGTCACTTTTTACAAACATCCCAATTCACGAAATCTTAAAAGTTATTGAAATTTTAATTCCAGAAAGCTAAGCTTTAATCTGCCGTTGAAATCGCTGCTCAAAGCCTCAAAGCTGTCAGAATTTGTCCATGTAATTCAGACAATGTCGGATCCACATGCCGACAATACTTTCGATGTGTTTGCGAACATAAACTAGTTTCTGATAGAACCGACCAACCCACCACCTCCAACAAAAATTCAAATTCGCTATCCCCGAATATTGTATTCGTAATACTCATCATTTGATAGTGCTGATTTTTCAGTTTTTGGCTCTGTTCAACCCGCTGGCATTAAATTTAGAACCAATCACTTCCTCCATATTCTTGAATCTATCCTGATTCGGCAGGGGCAACCTAAATGAAATGTACAAGTAGTGACTTCACATTCAAAATATTTACATGACCGAAGACCTTCAGTATCAGTTTATTCAATTTATTTGATTAACCTATACTTTGAATATATATTATTCGATACATGGTCAACCCAGAAGTAGCCAGCAAAAAGTACATTTGGTGAAACTTATCTAAATATTTTAATCCGATAAATACTGCTCTGCACATTCAATTTAGGTTGTAAGTAGAGTATGAAGAGCGATTCGTGAATATGCAGAGCGAAATTGGACTAGTGGTTGTGCTGTGCCGGGAACCGGCAGAGATTATGGAAAATTCATTCATGTTACATGAATGACTGCAACTGTGGCAATGGTCAGAGATAACTGATCTGTATCTCGAGCTTGACTCAGCTTGATTGAGGTTGCGTTCCGAAACTTACTGGTGCCCACAAATGCGTTTAAAAATTGGCGATTAGTCGAACCAATATAATCCAACTGACAGTTGGAACAAATATATTGATAGATTACAAATGCGCGCAACAGCAAAGGAATGTCATCTTTAATTATAAAAAATTAACCACTTTCATATGATTACAGATAACAATTATAAGACAGAAAAAAGGTTATTTCTGCAGAAACGGCAAGAACGATCAATCCGTCAGGTTCCCGTATACCGATGTTATAAGGCTTGCCCAAAACGCACAAGAAACACGTTTCGGTTAGGCCGATCATTAAACCTAAAAATGGCATTATGGTTTCCTTTGATGTAACTTTTTTATTCCCCAACATTCCGATTTTTGACACTCTAGACATTATTGTAAGCGGTTCATGAAAATCGGGTCAATATTTGTTTCCCAGTTTACCTGCTGGTTAAGGCTATAAAATTTGTCCTCTCAATCTTACGTTCATTTTCAATGGCAAAGTTTATTCTCAATATGATGGTGTTGCGATGGGATCTTCTCTCGGTCCCATTTTGGAGACTGTGTTCATGACTGCTTTTGAAAACTCATCGCTTATGCCTCGATGAATTGAAACCTATATTATATCGGCGCTGTGTAGACGACACCTTTCTTGTTTTTGCCAGGCGTGAAAACGCTGAAAAATTTCGCCATTTTCTAAATTCAATTCATCCTAAAATACAATTTACGGCTGAATTTGAGGAAAAATGTTCCATCTCTTTTCTGGATGTTATAGTAACTAGAAATGAAATGTATGGTACGATTTGTACTGGTATTTACAGAAAATCAGCCTTTTCTAACCAAATTATCAAGTATGATTCAATCTAATTTAATATCTTGTTTGTGTTTCTTTTCCTATTTCCTGTAAGAACGATAATATCAAAAATAAATTAGGCTTTCTTAAAAGACTTTTTAGAACCAACAATATCCCGGTCCGTGTAATTGGTAAGGTTTTCAATAGCTTTATTTTGGCTATATTAGGCTTCAAATCATCGGCCGACTATTCTAAATGGCTTAATTAAAGCGACACATCAAATATATTTGCATAAACTAATACGGAGCTCCGTAGTTGACAAAATAAAAGCACAACTTACGGACTAAGCAATGCCGAACAAATGTCGCAGGCTCACTACTCCAATGAAATTGAGTCAACCCAGCAAAATGTAACAGAATCAGGATCAGTCATGAAACGCACCTCAAGTGTAGGAACGGCACGATTTTTAGCGTAAGAATTATCTTTTTAGAGTCACATCCGGGCTTTTCAACAAAGCAATTACAAAAAACTTTCACACAATTTTTTGGTGATTACAATATTCAGCTTAGAATTGTTATCTGTAATCATATGAAAGCGGGTAACTTTTTAAAATTAAAGACGACATTCCTTTGCTGTTGCGCGCATTTGTAGTCTATCATTATATTTGATCCAACTGTCAGTTGGAATACATTGGTCGGATTAATCGCCAATTTTTAAACGCATTTGTGAGCATTATCAAATCTCGGATCGCACACTCAATCAAACTGAGTCAAGCTCGAGATACAGATCAGCTATCTCTGACCATTGCCACAGTTGCAGTCATCCATGCACCTTGGATGACTTTTCCATAACCTCTGCCGGTTTCCGTCAGAGCACCACCACTAGGTCCATATTCTGGAATCGCTCTTCATACACCATTTGCAACCTAAATTGAATGTCCAGAGCAATACTTATCGGTTTAGGATTTTTGCCTAAGTTCCACCAAATATATTTGTTGCTGGCTACTTCGGGTTTGGCCATGTATCGACTAGTGATATTTTACGTTTATGATATATACAGGATGAATTTAAGCCCTCAATATACAAACAATACACTATCAATGATGTATTCTACATTCTTACTTGTGACTCTTAGCGCTTTAATTGAATATTCGCTGTGCTATGACACCGAAATCGGATATACGAAAGAGAAAGCCGGACACAAATTGGTGTATGGATCTGCCAAACGAAACTCAGTTGTCAGAAATCAACGGTTGTACCCTGAAAATGGAACTGAACCCAGTACCGCACATGATAGCATTAATCTGGTTGGTGGAATCAACGGTGTACGCAACAAAGCTATTCCGATTAATGTGGTGTTGTTTGATCATACGCAAAATTTGTATCAAAACGTGCGGTAAGTTGTGTTGGCCCATATCACGAGTGGAACGTTTTTCTGCGGTACTGCAATAGTTTAAGCTTTAGGCCAATTTTTTGCTTAGGCTTAGGCTTAAGAATAAGCTCATTCTTACACTTAGGTTTACGCTTAGGAATATGCACTTTTCACCGGTGAATAATAATTGTAAGTCCTCGGTGCGACAAATTGCACGGTTGAACAGGAATTTAGAATGAATGTTAATCTTTTACTTACGTTCCATTGTGTGCGCCCCTCTTTTACGGGTACGAGTTGGGCAAATTTTTTATAGGTTTTCCTCTCCTGTCTATAAAACGTTCCGACAGCAACTGAATTTGTTCCACAAAACCCAGAGTGAATGACTAGTTTTAGACTACAAGAGTATGCAACTGTGTACATTCTGTGTGTGAAATACACTGACAAGTGCGACTAACATTTTTGCCATACACCCTCTTTTATAGGGAGGGATACAATCCGTGGGACCTATGACATTACACGGCACAAACCACGTTGTTTTTGTTTTAAAACTGATAAAGTGTATACTTAGTCGTAATACAGGTGACCTAATTATATATCTGTATATGGATGTATATGTATGTATATAGCGGAGCCGAAACCGGGAGATAAAAAATACTTGTTACCGAAAAATTCATTTTAAAGCAATTTTATTGCTTTGAATTGGGTAAACGTATTATTTAGAATGCCGAAATCCTGAAACAAATGCAGAAGCTGGAAATTACGAAAAATTATGGATGAAAATGGTGTTAGCACACGCTCAGACAATTTTAGAAACATGAGTGTAAATAATATGCCAATTTTAGTTAAATGTTCGAATGAGGAAAATTTTCAATACCAAAAATACCGCAAAATGCCAGCTATTTCCTGAACCGAGGAGTTAAAATGCCGGACTTTCCAAAAGGAACTGGAATTTCGGTGTATATATACATATATATCAGGGTGCGATCGACTTACTTTTACATATTTTTTCTGTCACACATGTAATGTAAATGTTTGCATGTGACCGTGTACGTTCAAAAGTTTTATTGGGTTACAATAACGTTGGAAAACGATAATATAGATGACCAGTGTTATTCTAGGAGCGTAACAGAATATTTATCAGCATATTCCTATTATTTCTAGGTCTACACCTAAACTTCATCGAAAAAGCTGGTCTATAACTAAGCTAAGTCTAAGCGAAAATAATATAGTTTTAATTCTAGCCAGGGATGGGCGGACGCCACCCATGAAAAATTTCGGATTCGGTCAAGTTTGGTCGTCACCGACAAAATTAAACTTTTCAAAATAAATCATTTCTAGTGCTTTTTTCGCAGTTTTTCTGTTTTTTACATAGGTTTTGGGTGTTTTCACAATATCTGCTAAAAATTATTGTGTAACTGTGAAAATTCATAGATTCGTAGCAAAATTTTTGCTGAATCCTCGAATTTTAGTTTCGGTTTCAAAACACAGAGAGTCCGAGACTCAAGAATCCGAGTCCTGCCAAATACAGAGACTTTACAAGACTGAGACCGAGGCTCCCCTTCTTGATCTTAGCCACATCTGCTTATTAGTATGTGTACCTATGGAATACTGGATTTCTTTAAAGGAACATGGTCCAAACGAATACTGTAATAAAACGCAACGCCACAAAAGCATACAACAGTGGAATATGATCGTTGTTAAAGTTTTAAAACTGCATCGGCGTGAGATGTTTAACTTTATCACGTAAACACTTTGTGTACCTTAAGCTAGAAATGTCCCGGTGCCAAAACTTCAAATTTTATGTACCTTTTGTGTAATGGCACGATTGGTCTCGGCCCATGGCCACGAAAGGAAGAATTGTAAGCTACGTTTTGATATTTGAAAGCAATCTAGTATTAGATTCGAATTCATTATCCGGCTCCGGCTCCGCCAGTTTTTGGTATCCGGTCACGCCGATATATTATATTAGTGATGGGTATCGGGTATTTTTCATATCCGGATATCCGGATACACCTTTCCTTTCGGATACATATCCGAATATCCGGATATCTGGATATCTTGTGCCCATCTATCGCATATATTAATTCCTTTTATATTATTTTTATCACAAATTAAATTCTAGTATATTTTAGACACCGAATGCTACAAAAATCGCTGAGAATGCGTGCGAAGAATCGTGGTCGAAATCAAAGACAAGAGAAAAAGATGTTTTTCTTGCTTTTGTGAAGACTTATTCGTAAAAATGGAGACTCAGGGTCGGCCTTAGCACCTCACACGCACCAATCAATTGGGGACAGAGCCAGATTTAGGAGTATCCAAAATCCGAAGCTGTCCGTGAGATTTAGCAAATGAATTTGCCTATCTTCTCGCGCCATTTGCTCGCAAGATTTTTTACATTACTGTAACTGCAGCTTGAAATCTTGACTGCCCATACCTATAGTTTTAACACATTCCCTCAACATTTACTCACTCCGACTAATATTTTCCGCTGGAAATGTTACATAAATGCTTCAAAAAGTTTCTATGATATCATCTTTGGGCCCCACAATTATCGTTTTGGATGAGAACCGACACATGGTAAGACCAGTCATGCGGAGGTTCTGTGTGACCCTATGACCTAATAGGGAAGAGAACGCTAAAAGCTGCTACTGTTCTCTCAGCTGGTAGAAGGATGCCGCCGAGCATTTAGGGGAAAATTTTTTTTATTTTCGACATTGTGAAGTTAAATATGTCTTAATTGAGTTCAAAGTTCGGTTTTAACTGTAGAAAATGCATTTTCTAATGTTATTAAGAGAACGAAATCGAAAAACTACCGAAAGAATTGGCATGTACCTGGACCGCGCTCTTCGTACGTTAAAGCAATCGCCCATATTCTCAAATTCATATAGCAAATTATCACCATTTACCGATAGGTTTTCAAACTGACGAACTGTTGTAATTGCCGATCTCAAATTGGCTTAAGAAATTAGTAAAGATGCGAAAAATGCGCTGAATTTCTAACATCACGATTCAGTAATTCTAGAGCTACAAGATCTATCACGTACTTGTGGCGGGTCCTACACACTTTTGAGAACACGGGTAATTGTTTTAAAATTGTAATCCTGAACAAGTTTAGAAACCTTGGCCAATGTATAGAACACTGCCGTAACCAGTAGTATAAGCATAATCTAAGCCTAAGCCAAAACCTAGGCGTAAGAATGCGCTTTATATCCAAGCCTAAGTCTGAGCCTAAGCATAAAATTAGTCCAAAGCTTAAGCTTACTCTATTGCAGTCCCACAGAAAAATGTTCTGCCCCTAATCTATACATGGGCCGAAACCTTAATGCGCTAAGATATATACACTCATGTGTGTTTTCAAATTGCCCAGTGAAATGCCTTCATGATCTGCAAAAATGGTTCATTTTAAGATGTATGTGTTCGCGTGTTTCAATTGAAATAAAAAATTCATAAATACGATTGTGTGATATTTAAAATATACTGAACTGTTTTCGGATACAACGACTTAAGGGTGTAATAAGAGGGGGTCCCCATTTTGAGTCCGAATCAATAGGAATCCGTATCCCTAATGAGAGTCCGCAAGTGGATAGAGTTCCTAAACCCTAATTACAGTCCATAAATGTCAATTAACCCTAATTGTAGCGCATAAATGACACCAAGACCAAATAATTTGACTTCGAAACTTTAAAGCGTACTTAAATTTTGAAAGTACAGTCCTAAGTATAACCTTGTATTATCGCTCAAGCTATTAACACAACACAAATAAACATTTAATTCAACGGATAATTGCAGTACCGTATATATATCAGTAACTAAGGGCGGCGGAGTGTGGGTAAAAATAAATAACAGTCCGTAACCGAATAACAAGGGGGGTACCCTCTGGAGAGGCCAAACATATATCACTCCCCCGTCTTATTCTAGTCACTACGGTACTTATTATTTTAAAAATAAAGAAAAAGCCCATGTCAGGGGTGGAACGTATTTCTGTGGGACCGCAATAGAGTAAGCTTAATATTAGATCAATATTTTGCTTAGGCTTAAGCTTAGGTATAAACCGCATACTTACGCTTATGCTTAGACTTTGAAAACGAGTCACAAATTATCACGGTACAACTGGAGGTCAACAAAATTTGCTGGAACAAGCAAACTTAATACTACGCTCAAAATAATATTTCTGATATTTTAGAAAAAATTTCTTACATTTAAGAAATATCATTAGCAAGGTGCACTTGAAAAGTACTTCTGTTATAACAGAAAAGTTTTCAAAAAAGCTTTGAAATAAAGTCTGAAAATAAATGTTTTCCAGTTATTTTTAGAAAAACTGTCTTAAATATCAGAAAAACTTTTTAGATTTGCCACGAATCATCCGATTGGTTAAAAACGGGTTCATATAAAGCAATACCTTTGAAACTTGAACAAACCAAAACTAATACAATACATGGAATATTGGATTGCAGCCGTTTATGTTACTAACTTCTAGGCAAGTTAGATTTTGCAGTATCGAGAGCAGGAATGATAGTTGCATTAGCCGTGGACAACTTTTCATTTCGAATTTCAAAGTTCTGCGGTCTTCGTACAACTCAGGTATCCATATCGATATCGTATCAAAATCAGTAGTAGGTATATCGGTATTTTATCGGTAAAGCATTCAACATTATGTCATAAAAATAATGTTGAACTTGCAAATTTTAACAATAATTTACACATATATGGTCAAAAATGGTTTATTGACCTCATTTTTAAAACATTTGGGCAATTAAACTTTCCCAGAGAACACTGAAAGGCTAAACTTTTGTGCAGAAATTGCAAAGGTGATCGCAACCATTATTTTAACTAATACGCAGGCTTTGTGTTATGTAGATTCATCCTCAAGTGGTGCAGAATGTAACTTTACGCACTGATATCATAGCCGAGACGTCTACCTTAGACCAAAGACTGAATCTAAGCAAAACTCGTGCATTCTTATTAACCCAGTTTGAAACAACATGGGCCATCAAACATTTCCGCTGGCAAACATTAATTTAAGTTAATTTCCTTAGAGACTTTTTATGTGCGTTTAGAAACACCTTCGGACACGTAAAACCAAGATCTTTGACTTTTAATGCTAAAGATATTTTTATTCCTCATACAACCATCTGTAAAAAATGAGACACGGTAATACAGCTATTTTTCGTATAAAAAATAGAGTAGAAAACTGAACAATAAACATAAATTATACATTTATCTAATATAGTGATTAAAATGACGAAAAATTCATCTATAATTAAAGCTGAAGTAATGCAGGATGCACATTATTATGCGTACACGATGTGGTGTTTTGATAACTCTGTTTTTTACGTACGCCAGTTTTAGCAAATTTCAATTCCACACGCGATAAGAATCAGTGTATAAAACGGGACTTAAGTTCAAGATGAAATTCTATCTTTGTTTAGTTTTCATTTTTCATTTATTAACTCTCTTCCAGACTGCTATAAAATATTTGCACTGGAAAAGGTTTAATAAATTGAATAAAATTTAAGAGGGCATAAAAATTAAATGCAAGGAAAAGGTACAGCTTTTGCAACTGCTATGCACAAAGTTACTGAGTATCTACAATAGGTGAATATAATTAAAATTTGTGTTTCAAACTACTCAAGATAAATTACTTTTACAAACGACGAGTCATGTCAATTTAATAACATTTCTGTATGGCAGTCTGGAAGAGGTAATAATTGTAATACTACGTGCTGCGAAAAGAAAATGTAGAAGTAGCATTGTTGAATAGAATAGAACTGCAACTTTTAATTTTATAATGAATAGTACCCTGGAAAAGGCAAAGTTCAAAAGGAACTGGAAATATAAAAGTTGAAAAGGTCAGACCACCCTGCAGTTAAGTAACAATATTATTATAAGGGCGAATTCATGCGCAAAAGGAAGAGATTTGAAATTTTTGAGGGTTTTATTGTTGAGCCCATGTACAGATCAGGGTCGGAAGCTTTTTCGTGGGGACTAGAAAAGAGTACGCTTAAGCTTTAGACTATTTTTGCCTGACATACGCTTATGCATGCTTATTCTTAGGAAAATGTTTATAAAAATGTTCCGCCCCCAGTGACAAAATTTCATGCAGAAAGCAACAGGTTTAGGCGAAATTATAGCTGGTCATAAACTGGGAATGATTAAATATGCAGATATTTTATACACCATTCTACTTAAAGTATACAATCTATTCGGTTATGTTTGAGCAATAGCAATTTAAAAGACGTTGTTTGAAATGCAACAAAAACTTGACCTTTTGCATAGTAATTCAGTTATTAATATATAGAATGTGTTTCAATTCAGTAGTACTTCAAAATTTCAAACTGAGATTTCTGTATTGCTAAGTTAAGTATTTAGTAGAAGAGGTTAAGATTCTGGTAACAAATGGGACAATAGCAATTAAGAAAACTGTACTTAAAATTAAATTTTTTTTGGTGGAAAGCAAAACGAGTTACAGCAACTTAACTATGTTTTCCATATTACTTAAACGATTAACCACATCGCGTGCGCATAATAATGTGGATCCTGCATAAACCACATGGGTATTTTGTGCAACATTCCAACTGAATTTCATAAACGTGCGCAAATTAATTGTGTTAATATTTTGCTAATATATAGTTTTACAAATAAAGTATAGGTCTTGTTTATGAACTGTACCGACTCACTGGCCCTTCTGTCCCAACTGTCTCGCTGTTCCAATGGTCCCGCTGTCTTAACTGTCCCCACTTGGGTTAGTTTTTCCGGAAAAATTGAATCGACAGGAAAAACGGGTTTTTCCGTTGTTACCGGAAAAAACACAAAAATTTAAAATCATGTAGTAATGCTTCTACAAGCGTACTGTAGCGGCCCGAATAAGAGGGGTACTGATATTTATTTGGCCTCTCCAATGGGTGCCCTCTTTGTTATTCAGTCTCGGACTGTTATATATTTTAACCCACGCTTCGCCACCCTTCGTTACTGATATATGTGGTACTGCAATTATCCGATGAATTAAACGTTTATTTGTCTTGTGTCAATAGCTTGAGCGATAATGCAAGGTTATATTTAGGATTGTACTTTCAAAACTTAAATACGCTTTAATAAAGTTTCGAACTCAACTATATTTGGTGCTGGGGTCATTTATGCGCTAAAATTAGGGATAATTGACTACGGTTCAGGGACTCTATCTTCTTACAAACTCTTATTAGGGATACGGACTCATATTGATTGGGACTCAAAGTGGCCCTCCCTCTTTTTACCCCCCTCTTATTCGGGTCACTTCAGTAAGAACTTTAATGGATGATTTGTCTATTGAAAGAACGGCATAGGAGAAGCAACTCACTGTTTAAATGAAGTATCAACATTGGGCAACACATGATGATAAGCATACTGCACGCACAACATAGCTGCTATATACCTAAAAATGTGCATATTCAAGCTAAGGTGGTCACAAACTTGCGGGGTTGAGTACGGCGAAAAATCTACAAACAGGATTTGTAGTTTTATTGATGTATGAAAAATGAAATTAATCAGAAGTTGTGTTTCGAACAAAACGCGGCATATATACATCTGTAATAAATATTGCTTCAAAAAGAAACAGAAAAATCCCAAGTAGATAAGCAATCACTTAAAGATAAAGAAGTATATACTAGCAGGGAAGCAACTGGAGTTCCGTTTAATTAGGAAACCATTGTATCGCATTCTCTTCAGCACGAATAGACTGCTGAGGCGAAAGGAGACGCCACTCTTATCACTCTGCGTCGACCTCTGCGGAAGCCACCGACCTTAAGTAAAGTACCTTTCCGTTCACAAAAACACCGCGGTCTCAGCTAGGACTTTATTTCGAGAGACAATGAGAATCATGCTGGGTTTTCTAAAAGCCTGTAAACATGTGTTTGTTTGGGTTTTCTAGAAATTTAGGAAAAGGATTATTTCTCAATTCCTTCCAATTGGTGGATCCAATGGGGGACACTACGGTCTATGCCCGCAACAGCGATTAAAACTACGATTTTGTATTAAGGTGTAGCACTAAAACGGAGTTTAGCTTATCGCTCGCGAATGCTTCCACTGTTATATCTCGTGCGGCTGCCCATTTTAGAAATTCGTAGTTGCGCCACTAATTCCTCTCCGGTAAAGCAGCCTTCACGATGACGGGAGCATGAGGAAACCAATATTTCATGATTTCCCACGATGTTTTGTCGGCGTTTTGAAAACAATTTGCTGAGATAAAACAGTTTTTTCCGTTTTCCCACCCCCTCGGATAAACGGAACAAAACCGAAAAAACGTTTCAAAACCTAAGCCTAATCCTAAAAAGGCCTCACTAAAATTTATCTCTAAGACTACACCAGATCTTATACATTAGACATAATCTAAGCCTAAGCCTAACCGTAGCCTAAGTCCCAGGATATATAAGCTCTCAAAAGTTTACAGAAGCTCTCCTATGATTATGCCAGCAATAACGTATTCTTTTATAGTGGCTGTATCACATAATTTGGCAAAATCCCTTGAGAACTGAATTCTGTTCAAAGATGCTGGTTTTGTATCGATGAATAATTGCAAATTTATCGACTAACTTTGTTGCACCGAGTCATTACGGGCATCCAGCGGATGTCATGATATTCGGATATATCCGGGTTCCTCGATACGCATTTACTGTGTATTTTTTAATACATATCAGGAATTTTTGTATTCGGATGTCCAGCGCCGATCTGTAGCAAGCTTGTAAAACATGAACACCGCATTTGATTTGATCAGCATTTGTGCTGATTTTGAGATTTACTATTGGTGCAGTTCACTCGTTTGAAAACTTTACTGACTGACTATAGAAGTCCCACCCGACATACAGTTTACAATACGCCAACCAAACCGGCTTTGCACTACAGCGAGAAATACGGAATGCGCACCTGTGTCATTTTTTGGCTACCGTTGATTAGGTGAAGCTCAACACAGAAACATAGATGCACTACCAAATGTTCCGCTGTCCCAGCTGTTCCAATTGTCCCGCTGTCCCAACTATTGCGCTGTCCAACTGTTCCAACTGTCTGCGCCGCAATACACATAACTCTCTATGTATTACAATCTCGTTAAATATTGGTTCAAGGAACAATATATTTCACAGATTAGTACATTTTTTGCCATAACAGTTTTGTCAATCAGTAACAGACAATTACCGAAGTCTTTAAATTGGTTTGATACTCGAAAACACAAACGTTCGCTTAATTTTACTGGAAACAAATATCTGGCATGTCGCTGAATTGTCACAAGCGTGTTGTCCGTTGATATATTTACTGGCAGAGTGCAAACGGATAGCAAAAACAACGGAAACGGATAGCGAAACGGAAACGGTAACGGATAGTGATCAAAATAACGGAAACGGAAAGTTTCCAGTTCTGTTTTGTTCCTCAAATCATTATTTTCCTTAATGTTTGCCGTTGTTAAAGTGATAGCTGTACAATTTAGCTACTTCTTGGTTACGCTTGTAAGTACTCTTTTCCATCAGCGAAATCAAATCCTATTAAATGGTTTAAATTCTAATTAGTGAAATTATTAAAGTCATTTTCTGATAAGGAAACAATTTTTGTAAAATTTTGCAGTACAAAAATCACGCTGTCGCCAGACCGTGATTATTAATAGCGTAAATTAATGCATTTGACATTTTCTGGTCGTTTTAAAATAAAAGCCGCAGTCACCAGAGCCAAAATAACAACTGCTAGTCAAATTCACGCTCAGGCGCATATTTTAGCTTAATTTTTTGGAGCTTTCATGCTGTGACGAATCTGAAATTTTCGATAGAAGGAAGGCTTATACAACTGATGAAAATTAAGTACTGAACGGGCCGCTGATACCCTCATTTGGGGAAGCCCACACCTGAATGGGCTCCCACTGCAGCCAGTTTGAACGAAGCAATCGTAGATTTGAATTGCGGCTGGTTTCCCGCTAGCAGGGCAGAGATGATAATTGGTACCAAGTTTTCAAAGCGATACTGTAAAATACCGAAATACCGATACCAGCACTTTTGTAGTTACCCCCCGTATGAAAAGTTACCCGATACCAATACTGATACATGTGTTGTGCAGTAAACCGCAGGATTTGGAAATCGGAAATATAAAATACCTATGACTAATGCAAGTATTACGCTCGTGCTCCAAAATCTAGGCTTAACATAAGCTGGTGCATTTTAGCACTCCAACTACTGTAATTTTGTTTTTCAAGGTTATTGCGTGCATATTCTCCTCTTACCGAATCTGAGGTTGCTGAAGCCTTTTATAGCCAACTCCAATTTGGCTGAAACTTTGCGAACAAGTCAACCAGTTTTTTAAGCATTGTTTCATAATCATCACTCTCGTACTTATCAAGGTACGTTCTCATTATGGTCTTACCGCAGAAGGTTTTTTGCAGTCATAAAGGCTACTGTGTTTACAAGTGAAAGAAACGTAATCTTGCAGACGTTCTACTTAGTCTGTTTCAAAGTGACGCTCAAAGTAACCAAAATTGAGACCATTATTTAAAGTTCTCTGCAAAATTTAATTTCTGCCGAACATGATTAATTGTGTTACAGCAGGGCTTTATTTGCTTGCTCGCCGTTCGTCATGTTGCGATTTGCTAATAGATGAAACATGAACATTTGAAAGAACTCTAGTTCTTCATGTTAGTCCCGCTTTCCCGGGGAAAAATTCAGGCAAGCCGGTTTTTCCGGGAAAAATTCAAGCTAACCGCGTTTTACGGGGGAAAATTCAGGCTAACCCCTCGTTTTTCCGGGGGAAAATTGGGGCCGGGGGGAATCTGGGCTGCGACACGGGCTCTCACTCGGGTGTTTGCGACTAATCTCCAGCATAGTCTCCTCCGGCAGTGTTTACAAGTGATCACTATGCCAATATTTCCGCACGGTGTTAATTTCGAGTTCTGACTCTTAGCCCAAACCTTTGTCGAAGCTCAATCTCATAAAGAACAGATTCAGCTAAAACAAACGGTTTTTTGTAAGTCTAAGCATAATGCAATAAACTGCGGTTATATTATACTTTTAACTGTATTGTAACATTTGCCTGGATTTATATAGCGCTGCCTAAGAACATTAATTTGAAATACAACCATCTGAAGCGAGAATAGGCTTTATAAAAAGACACAAAATTTTTTTAATCTCAACTCAGGTTATTTAAATACGCCGTAGATGTTGCAACACAATTTATCTATTGTTTGGCTTTAAAATCACTCAATATGTTTTGGCTGATGTAACTTAAGGTCATAATTGGTTTTTATCCTTACTGTTCGCTTTATATACCGCACCGAACCACAAAGGTACCTTACCGGATGTAAACTTGATATATAATTTTTAGAAATAATATATACTAGTAAACGTGGTTGCAATTTCGTAACCCAAAGTATTCCTCACAAAAGTTTTTTAAGAATGTGTTCTAATTTGCATATATATTTGTTGCTCCTTGTTTATATATAAAACACCATTAAAACAACTGGAGCGCCCCTTGTTTTAAAAGATAAATAAACGCAGTGTCGCACAAGACAAAATATGATCGATATTATTCCTAACAGCTATTGCTGGCAAGCTAGCAATATTGAAATTAAGACCAGGGTTTGTTTTGAACCACGTATAAGTATGTAATTGTTTAATATAATGAAATTTTAAATAGCGGCACCACCAATAATAATATAAGGCCACTCTATAACGCGCAAACTATTTATTTAACAGCTATTGGCCGCAACTGCCTTCGCACCCAAATCTACAGATAGCAATTATTTATTGAGCACGAGAAGATGAAACACATATCCGCAGCAAAATTTTAGTGAAGGGCTCTAAAGGATAATAAATTACAATGAATCTATTGTTGGTTTAATAATAAGTTGTGTTGAATGTGGTTTTATGTAAAACCAGAGTATAATTTCATAATGAAAAAACACAAAAATTTAATTAAAATGTGCAAAAAAGCGTATTTTAAAGATGTTATTTTAAACGACAAAAGCGTTTAAAATGGCGTTTTATTTTTCATACGATTCCTAAAGTTTAGTTGTCTTATCGATTTTCACCCGTTTTTCCTGATGTTTAAGACAACAACGTTAGTCTTGTGTTAAGCGGTCTCTAACGCAATTAGGGCTTACTTAAACTAAACAACAAAACACAAGAAATTCCCCAACATCACAATGTGCCTAGTATATCTATATGCAAACTAGCACTGCTTGATATGAGGCTTGTGGTCTGTTATCAGCAGGAAACGGCGACCGTAAAGGAATTCATGGAACTTCCGAAGGCCGAATATGACTGCTAGGGCTTCGCGCTGAATTTGACTATAACGACGTTGAGTCTCGGTTAGAGTTTTTGATGCGTAGGCAATAGGACGCTCGCTATCATCTGGATAACGATGAAGCAGGACGGTACCCACGCCTAATTGGGATGCGTCACAGCTGATGCCAACCGGTAACGATGGATCGTGATGTACTAAAACGGCATCGGTGCACAGCATATCTTTCAGTTTTGAAATGCTGTTTGCTCGTCGGCACCCCAGTGCCATTGAATGTCCTTTCTAGTAAGCCTGTGAAGCGGCGCGCGCCACAATCGTTGACAAGTTGGGTAGGAATTTTGGGCCTAGTATATCTATATGTAAACTAGCACTGCCCACATAGGTGAGGTAATAATATGCAAATTATTGCATCCCTGTTTTACAGTAAACATGCTGCAACATCTATATTGCATCATCTTGAGCAGCACGTGTTTCTGTCGTGTTGACAATTAGAAAGCTGCAGAAAAATTTAAGAAATCTACAAATTGTGAGTGTGAAACACTGGTTCAGCGTAAGGTTTGGTTTTGAACTTTTTCCAATAAAATCAAATCATTTTCAAAAGCTCACGCTACTATCAGGTTGTTTGATTCAGCGTGGATTTAACCTGGATTCGTTTTCCCTCAGCTGCTAGTTAGCTTCGACCTTACCAGTTAACTATTATTTGGACCTAAGTGATTAGCTCATGCCGCATACGGTATTGTCATACACACATGGCGGTCACAACGGTGGGTCATCCAGGCTATGTCCCCTGAAAGAGATCAAAACCAATATTTTGTATAAGATTTAGTACTAAAACTAGATTTGGCTTATCGCACGATTTTTTTCATCGTCTTATATCGCGTTTCGCGACCCTTGAAAATTTTCTGGACCCTTCGCCAGCAACCAAGTTTACAAGCTAAAATTTTGTAACTATTTTCCATGATTGCATGATTGTTTTGCGTTGCAACTCAATTATTAAATATTTATATTACCAGTATGCCCTTTAGCAGGATTTTTTACAGAAAATTTCGATATATTATAGCAATTATAGTAATTGCATTTTCGCAATGCGCGCAATAACAGATAATACGACTGAGTCGAAGGGTCTCGCCGAGTTGCAGATTAGTTAGTAGAAATAAAAAAACAAGTATACAATTATTGAAAACCCAAAGCTGTGATACAAAAGAACGACACACTTATTTTTAACTTAGAAATCATGTGAATCA
>JASANG010003487.1:0-60830 GCA_030248215.1 Enoplolaimus lenunculus | reverse complement strand
AAGTGAGAAATTTTAATACTATTTGCTATTCCGATACCAGTGCCCATAATGGAGGTTAACCCAGTTAATAGTAGGGGTACAAAGCGCTGATTCCGGCCTGAGGTAACAAAACTACACGTAAATGGCTTGTCATCACAAATATTTTGCATTAATGCTTCATAAAAAACTGGATCGACAGCGTCTACGTAATCATTAGACAACTCTTTTAACGCCTGATTCTTAAAACGTTGGAAAAATATTTGTTGAAATGTACAATTACAATACGTAGGTAGGGCACCAGTAAAGTGCAAAGGCATACATGGCCTTACCTTATCCGTACCCGTATGTACAATGACTGGTAAATAAACAGAATCCGACGCTGTAAGAACTAATCCTTCAGGAATAAGCCCTACTCCGAATGATGGATAAATCTTTGGGTGCAACTGATGTAAAGTCCTAGACAAACTTGGTTCTACAGGTACCACAATAAAAAATAGTAACGCCAGTAGGCCGAACGAAGCTAAATTCTTTATACTGAAATAAGTCTTCGACCACTGGGTAAGGGGGACACGCTTAAAAGCACTTGCCTTAGTCGCGTTTGTTGGCTTAATTTCAGTTTGTGGGGGTTTCGGTTCACTGCGACGCATAGTAACTGCTCCGACAAAATTCGGAAATGACTTCTCTACCAAAAGCGCATTTTGATTACGTAATGACTCAATTTCCTTTTTTAGAGCCATGATTTCCTGTGCAGAATCAGATTTAGGGTTGACTGGAGGCGCATCGTTAGATACCATAGTAGTAGCAACAACATTTCTTCCTACTGGAACAGGTTGGACTGGGTGCGGACTAGGCATATTTGGTTTAATACATGATTAATATTTATGGGGATATTCGGTCGATACACCGGTCGCCCTAAAATGTTAGAATTTTGATACTGATTTGTAGATCTTGAAAAATTTCCATTTCTTAATAAACAGGACATTGCTAAGTGTCCATATCTCCCACAATTATAACAGGCAAGGCGACGGGACGAAAAATTTTGAACCATATTTCGAGGGGGACCTTGTGAGTTTTTATTTACGGGGTTACGATTATTAAAATTAGCATTAGGTTTCGAGGGTGGGGGCCTAGCACGCTGCTTCGCATTTCGAAATCAGTTCCGTCGCATATTTTCTAATATAATTGCTTTTGGTTGCTAGCGAGCAACTGCATTCCCCTGGCTAAGGTATGCAATGATTGCTTAGGCTCGGAGTCGGTTACGTGAATTGACTCAACCCCAGTGGGCTTTCCGCAGAGTAATGATTGCATATCTAAGCGTTGAGCTAAGTCTTCAGCCTCTTTAAGCGTTTGGGGCATATCCCGCAAAACTCCAGCTTTGCTTCCGAAGGAAGTAACCCACCAAAAAATCTATGTATTACTCTACGATCAAAAGTTTAGTTTTCTAAATTAGGATAAACACTTTTACATGCACGCTTGATGACTTTTAAATACGCAGCCACACTTACACCCTGCATTTGCCGTCGCTGCTCCAAAGCAGCCTCATTGTACATAGTCCATTCGGGTGTGTTTAATTGGGTTTCTAACTCAGTAACCAAAACAGTAAAACGCCGCTTAGAAGCATCAGGTACACGCTCATAAGCGTCTCAGCTCTATCTTTTAGATAAGCTGGCAAAACCTTAAGTTTCATATCGTCATCAATTAATCTCAGTGAGGAAGACACCCGTCCGGTCGGGGTACGGGCCCTCGCTCCTGAGGGGGGTATCAATCTACTCTGGCCCAATGTAACGCCACGCGGTGGGTTTTCAAAAGAGTTTCGTATCTTTAAAAAATATTTAAGGAAATTTCTCTCAAAAATCACCACGAGGGTTACCAGTGCACTCTTCTATACTACTATAGTATCAAATTATCTGTATTCTTCCCAATAACAGAATGAGACAATGTACACGGCGGCTATAGAAAAGCGGAGTACTCAAATAAAGAATAATTACAATTAGATCGCAGGTAGCTTTGGTGCAAATCCTTATGCGCCCCGCCCAAAATAGATCAATCTCTCTATACTGTACGTAGTATATCGCGTATTTCACTCGACAACCGCTAGGGTCTGTCAGGATAACAAAAATCAGAAAAAGCACTATGCTTAATATGACACAAAAACGTTAAAGTAAAAATGTAAAGGTATGAACTTTATGGCCACCATTTGGTGTAACAGCAGGATTTGGCAATAAAAGTATTTCACTTACGAAGTACAAATTCACCACTAATTATTAGCGCTGCAGCTACGAAACCTTACTACAGGTACCTTCCCAGAGCTTAACTTACTCCCAAAACTATACCAAAATGCCGCCTAAATTTATTCACAAAATGTCGCCTATCTCGCAGCGCAATTCTACTTCAATTAGCCCAAGCTAGTTCAAAAAACAATTCACGCACAGACTGTTGTATGGGCCAACTTAATTAACACTGGACTAGAGTTGTCCGCTCCCAAATAACGCACTAAAATCGTAAAATCACCACAAAATTCACGGTTCAGTTGAGCAGCACTTCGCTGTCATGTAACTCAAAATCCAAAAGACCGCGCGCGTTCCTTCAGCACCAAGCGCTTATATACTTTAATTCCGAAATATCACCTAAATTCCTAAAAATCTTTTTTCCCTACCACAAAAATTACAAACTTTTTAAAATTACAGTAACATAGCAGAAAGTATTCGAACAATTTGCTATTTTGACTGAAATTCACGTTTTTACAACGAAAATTGAACTTAAATTTATCCTAAAATTTAATTAATTTAAGTGTTTAGACTAAGTTTCTAATTTTCAAAACAATTTTAAACTTTAAATTCGATCGATTTTCTAAGAATTTTGTATTTTGGCTTAAAAATCGCAGTTTCAAAACAACTTTAAACTTTAAATTTTTAGTAATTCTCGGAATATCCGATATTTTGACTCCCAAAATTTGTTTCGAGGTCCGTTAATTCTAAGAATCGACTCTCCTAACGAATCCCAGAAAGGGAATACATGTCACTACTATCCATAGGAAACTACTTCTAAAACTAAAATACAGGTGTATATTGTTCCGCATAATTATTAAAATGTTACTATATAATAGCTGGGTTGCTAAACGCGGCTACAAATTACTTAATAGACTCCCTTCCTATCCGCTAGTGCTTTACATACCCTACTACTGTACCGGCAATTGTTATACAATTTTAAATACAAAAATTTACACAAGAAACAGAAAAATATTAAGCATCAGCGCAACCGTGGTTTGCATCGTGTGGCACACAAGATCTCTACCCTACCACCAAGATCTGCATCATAAAATTTTTCAGTTCTTTCCCCTGGTAAGATATATACGTATATTACATATACACACATACAATCCAACACATACAATAAGGAACACATGCCACATGTAATACAAAACAAGTCGCATATAAGATACACGCATACACCCACACACAAAATTCAATAATTCCTAAAAAAAAAAAAAAAAAAAAAAAAAAAAAATGCCGGGCTGTCTCGCTCGAGTCATTTTTTTTTTGTGTTTGGTGTATTTAATTCTTACTTTAATATTTTTTTTATTTTGGCTCAGAAGAGAAACCAACCGTGGTGTGTGTTGTCTCCGCCGGCCCGCTGGAGGGCCGAAAACCAGTAGAAGGTTACTTCGTTGGGGGTTTTATTTTTCTCACAGTGTGTATAGATGTGTGGTGTGTTTTTTTTTTTTTCCAATTTTCTTTTTTTGCCCCCGTTTTGGTTTTATTTTTTTTTTGGTGAATAAAGTAAACGTTTGCACCTTGCAGCTGAGAAATTGTGCTGAAATTGTCAGTGAAGTCCTGTAACAAGTGTGTGTAGTTTTGCAATAATGCTATTGTGAGCGCAGATTTGGTCCAAAAAATTAGGCGCATGTTACTTTTAGGGCTGCCCCGCGTTCTGGAATGTCTGTAAAAGAGTAGGCTTTGATTTTAGACTACATTTTTGCTTAGACTTAGGCTTGAAAAATCCACTTTTCTCAAAGCTTAGACTTAGGCTTAGGCTTAAAAATATGCTTAATCTACTGTTACAACCCTAAATGTAACATTGACCAAAATTAGTATTTCAATATATTTAAGCGTTATACACCGTTAAGTGCCCGTAATGCTCCATATTACGAAACGCAACCATTAACGCAAGCAGTGCAACTTGCGTGCTCAGTTACAAATGATCCGTCAGCGCTTCAACGCTTGCACAGTGGTCCAATTACTCCTGTCACTGTTTCTCGTCCGGGTTCACAAGAAAATGTTCCTTCCACGCAGTGCCCTCCTGATACTTCTCCGTTAAGTGTTCGCCGAAACGGGCTTTGTTGCCCAAATGGAGGAGTTGCGACCGGGTTTTTTAGTTTCGATTGCTCACTGGGGGATTATTTAAAACCTCCTGGCAGACGGTCTGATGTTTCGCCCACAACGCCTGAAGCCATGATCCCGTACCGGCATAGTTATGCAGGAACTGGACCGTCTGGTTTGGCCGTGGAGCATGAACCGCGTCATAAAAGACAAGGCAAGGCGCTGACCAACTTACGTCATAATACTGTACAACCGGATAGAAGCGATGCAGAATTTACTGGTAACGCAAGCGTACTCAAACAACAAGCCAAAGCTTCAAGGCCTTCGATTGTGATAACTCATGATAACGAACCCGATGACGATATGGACCACAGAGGCGTGCAACATAATTTCTCGGAACCACCAGTGGATGGACTCTCAAATCAAAGACACAACAATTTAGATTCAAGTGTACATTTGTTGCAGTCAAAGCATTTAATCTCTGGTGATGATTGTCAGTCAGAGAAGCGTCAGCAGCCGCAACAATGTCACAAGCAGCAGTTAGATCAGAAACAACAGCACCTATTTCGCCGTTATCAAAACGAAGAAAACTTGCAGGAACTACAACAACAACAAGAACAACAACAACAACAACAACAACAACAACAACAACAGCCGCGGCAGCAGCAGCAACAACAACAACAACAACAACAACAACAACAACAACAACAACAACAACAACAACAACAACAACAACAACAACAACAACAACAACAACAACAACAACAACAACAACAACAACAACAACAACAACAACAACAACAACAACAGCCACAACAACAACAACAACAACAACAGCAGCAGCAGCAACAACAACAACAACAACAACAACAACAACAACAACAACAACAACAAGAACAACAACAACAACAAAAACAACAACTGCAGCAGCAACCGCTAAAGCAACAAAACCGTGAATATCATCAAAAGCATTACCAACAACACCAAAAGCAACAACAAGCACAACACCAGCAGCAGCTACAACAACAACAACAACAACAACATCAACAAGAACAACAACAAAAGCAACAACAACACCAACAACCGCATGTGCAACACCAACACTATCGAAAACCGCACGTACAACCACAGCAGCAGCAGCAACAACAACAACAACAACAACAACAACAACAACAACAACAACAACAACAACAACAACAACAACAACAACAACAACAACAACCACAACGACAACAACAACCTGAAGAAATCGCAACAATTACAACCATTTCGCCTACGGTATCTCAAGGCGAAACTATGACACACTCAGACTATTACGAAGAGGAAGCCGCAACCCAAACAACTCTAAGCAGTATTGCGACGGATCCTACGTCCCATCGAGACGAACAATGTTCACAACAAACGATGAACCAAATACCAGCCGACGCCAATGAGAGCACAATGCCTCAAAGACATCAAGGCACGAGGACTGCAAACTCATGGATGCATCGCGATTCCGTGCGGTTGCCTGCGCCACCAGTGCCAATGTCAAGCGAACTACATGCTCAATTTATGGCCATTGTGAGCGTTATTCAGTATACAATCGATCAGAATGAGGTAAGATTTTGATATTTATTGGATGTGCATTTTCACAAGGAAATTAGCAAAGTATGGTCATTTGTTTGTTTTGCGTATATTTGGAAAGTTGCACCAACGAGTACGGTAAACAGCACTTCTGTTTCGGCCGTCTTGGAGACTTGACGATGTAACAAAAATTGGTGTAACTAAATGTCTCCACTGAAATATTTCAAGTTTTGCTGTTATATCATGGATTGCCGGCTACGAATGTGGACTAAAATCGTTAAAACAAATGTAGAATTAATTGTAAATATAACTATTTGTGTCAAAAATATACGTCGTCCATGCCGTAATTCAGCCCAATTTCGAATGGGACGGTCCAAGCAGAATTTTGGGTCGGGCCACCTCACGGTGCAATTCGCTCTTCGATCAAGCGGACGTTTTGTAATTTGTGTATTATCTATTGCCATAAACAATATTAATTGGTCGCAGCGAAAACTAATTTCTGATTGACTCGTTAAACGCGTTCTGACGATCAGGGATATATAAAGAAAATTTGCATTGAATGTCCGAAGGTGGGTCAGGAAAGTTCCAGAGGGCGCGAACACAGGAGTTTTCTCGATGCAGATCCGGCATGCAAACTCCTCATTTTTAATGTATTTTCATAGAAATCAACCAAAAATTTTATATTTTGAACAGACGGTTCATAAAATTTTCATTCGCTCGGAGAGTGTAATATTGGTCACATTTGACATAATATATTTGACTTTTAACCATAAATGTTGTGTTTTCCGTAGCGGATACAAAATTCGCAAAGTCCAGAACTTTGCAAAGTTAATGACTACATTGTACCGAGCAAATACAATAGTTTTACATAGTCATGAAATAACCAAACACATGCTTTCATGTTGACCAGAAAAAATTCTACCTTAGACTAGCCATGATTAAATTCTTCATTGTACTAGACCAATTCGGAATTGTACTGAATGCGGCTTGGGCTACTACAAATATACCTAACACGCGTAAGAGATTAAATAAACAGAATAAACAATTTTGCAGGAACGACTTGTCACCGAATTCAACAAAGAGCTCATTCGATTGGAATGGCAACAAGTATCTCTCGTTATGGACCGATTTTGGCTTGTATTTTTTATGTTGGTCACAATCCTGTCAAACGTTATTATTATGTGCCAGCGAGATGCTCATAAGTACGATTGAACACTCACAAATTTACATCCGTCCATTTGGTGTAATTATATTGAAAATAATTTATTTTTCAACAATTTATTTATACAATAATAGCACTGCACGCTTTACCTTTGGCTAACAGGCACCAGGCTTATCACCTGGTCGCTGCTAGCAAATGTCTCTGTGGCAACTTTTCTGACACATTTTAGTTGCACCGTCTTTGCTTCGGCTCACTTCTACAAGGCTTTGCTGGTTAACCTGTGCAATATGATGTTTTTCGGCCAAATTTTAATTGTGTGACAGGGGTCTGATTCAACCGTTTAAAGCCACTGAAAGAGTTGGCGACAGATTCAGTATTCACATTCACAGCAACAAACGAAATCATTAATATGCTTTAGTAAAAGCGAGTCAGGGAACTATACTGATTACGACATATATTTTGAATCTGTAAAACAAATCATCATTTTGTTTAGTATTTTTATTTTTTGGTATAATAAAAAACTTATATATTTGAAAAGTTTAGTATCTAAATTGGTTCACGTTATAGACAACGGTAAAAACGTGACTTGACTCAGATCACTGTACAGGGTTTCAGTTTTGTGCTGGCGATATCAGAAACGAAACAACGACATTGTTTAAAATATAACGTGTTGTTAGCAAAAAAATATTAGTTTTTATAACAAATATTAAATTTTAGAGAACAATTAGGTTCTCTTAATCTAACCCGCTGTTCATCCTTTTCCACATAGAGTAAACAGCCTATGTTTTTAGAGCCGTTCATTTGTTTACGATTGCCATATCGATAAGTATTACAGACTTCTATTTGCTTACGCTTAGGGTTACATTTGACACCCACTATTACCCTTAGGTTTATGCTAAGGAACATGCTCAATTTAAAACTACGTCCCTTCTGCGCGTATACACAGCGCAGTCTCTTCAACATGACGTGAGAGCTTTCGTGTCGTCGACAGTCAATCCCTATAGCAGAGTGTTCATGATTATCCCCTCCCATCCAAGAGACCGGGATTCGAATTCAACCTGTAAACAGATGAGCGATGAAATGGAAACTACATATGCGAGAAATTACAAAATTAAAATTGCTTTCAATATTTTATGCATGAAGCTGAGCTTCCCAGTGTCAAAGTTGCAATTTTTCCCTGTTTACCACTGAGAAGGTACCCAAAATAACATCGGCTGTGTATTGTTATGTCCGAAAATGCAGTTATTATAAAAGGTAGAAACATTTGTTGAGGTCTTTTTTGGGCTAAAATTCTTATTAACTTCGACACAAAACTATTGCTCAGTTTGCTGTTTCTGTCCTTGTTTGTTTTTAATGATCTGGTATAATTGCTATTCACACTTTTTCAGTTATTCTATCTAAAATACAAAGCATTCTTACTCATAATTGCAATGGTTGACGTCATTAATGAGCATTGATTGCATATTTTGACTTACGTTTAGTTTATCAACTTTCCCTCAATTTTATTTCAAATACGTTTGAAGTTTGTCTCGAGTTGTTATAACTTCCTGGCTCTATTAAAAACTATTGTAATATGATTTGACCAACTTAGATTGAAACTATTAGCTTCGCGAGCTAAAACGTTTAGATAGACTTAAAACGAAATGAAAATGTATAAAATACCATATAATAGTTTATTTCTCGAAATCTTGGATCATTAACTGCATAGTAGATGTGGTTTTGTTTCTAAAACTTGCAAGACTTACCTAAAGCCAATTTATGTTGGATTTTATTGTTATAAAACTTTCTGAAGTCCAACAATGGATGGTGCGGATCCCGTTTTCTTTCTTTTTTACTGTTTCTGCCACCCTATTTTGCCAAAAACAATTTCCCCCACTGTTCTTTTCGATTCGGTCTGCTGATTGTGTAAGAATTCAGGCTTGTTACAAGTTGCCTATCTGCTTAATTAAAAGCGGTCTAAAATTGTTCGGTGATGACAGATAAGGATTGTGAATGCAAGGACATACTAGATTTAACAGCGGAGTTCCTGTCCTGAATATAGCTAGTCTGACTACGCAACTTACCGTCACACATCCATAAATTTATGATCGCCGAGGAGAGGTAGCATACATTTAGGTGGCATATGTTTAGCTGCCTTGTTAGGACCTTATAGAAACCATCAAAATAAAGTAAATCTGAAGGGCTTTGTCAACATTTGGCAAAGTATGTTGCACACCTTTGTGTAACAACGGTACAGTATAGATGGTCGGCACTCCAAGGAACGCTTTCCAATACTGCCGGTTACCTAAGCACAAAAAATCGCAAGTAGCTTTGGACACGCCTATACAAAATTTTCAACCTTCTTACACTTAACCCACAGCAGGGTTATAACTACAAAAAGAACACGATACCCGAAGGCAATTAGAATACTCGGATGTCGGTCAGGACTATCACACCAACTAATTTCCGTATCACTAAAACTCAGTTTCTACTAAACGTTCCTACTACAAGCAGGTAATTATAATACTAAGATGTCTGTCGAGACTATCACACCAGAGCTCACAGAATTTTCACTAGGCCGCTGTGCAGCTCAACCGCTATACTCCCAGATAATCGCTCACAGACCTTTTGGCCTGTAAAACTCAAGCTTAACAGCCACAAAAACATAAGTCACGTCCGCTATACAAGGCAAATCGTCAAAATTAACCTGCAGCACTTAGCAGCAACACTATCGACTGAGTTCCAAACAGCCCGCAACACATCAGCGTAAAACTAGAACTGAGCCCTAAACTAACTCTAACAACCATTAGCACTAGGCTGCAAAACCAGAAATGACACACTTTAAGCTTGAAACCACCACTTTTATACTCATAATTTAAAAGGTTACCTAAATTCAAGGAATTCAAATAAATTTTTAAGATTATTACAGGAATTCAGCAGAGACATAACGTCTGAGGATTTCTAAACTTTAATTTTACTTCAAATTGGCAGAAAAATTTGTTTTGTCTTAAAATCTAAGTTTTTATAATCCTTTCTGAACTTAAAATTTTAGACAAATTCGCGGAACTTTTGATGTTTAGACTTAAAATTAAATTTTCAAAACAAAATTTAAATTAAAAAGATTTAGTTTCTAGGGAAAGCAATGGTTTGGTTTATCGCAGAATTATAAAACTTTTAGTTCTAAGAATTGTTCATCCGTAAAAACTGATGAAGAAGTAGTGCTTATCTACATTTTAGGGAACAGAAATATAATTTAATTTGAAACAAAGTATAGAAAAACTCACTAGTTGTGTCCCCTTTACGTCAAAATTATCGAAAATGCAAGTGCGCAAATAATTTATACCGCATGTCATAAATTTGGATGCCTTGTCATCACGCATTGAGCGCCAATCTGTTCTCAAATGTGGGGGTCAATTACTGTCCGTCTTGTGTAACAAGTGACCATGAGATTTTTTTGTTTTTTTGGTTAGCTAATCAAATTGCGCCTTTGTAATCCTACATCTCATATAAACCTTGTTTAATTTATAATTTGCAAATTTGGTGAAGGCAAATATTGTGCAAGCAAGCAACTTTCAACACATTCAATCTTTAACAAGCATTCACAAACAGTCTGCATTCTAGCAGCTGTTTAAATCTGTATTATCCTCCAGTCTAAATCAGTTTGCATTCCAGAAGTCGTTTGGGCTGCCTCGAACAGCAATTGTCGTTTGGGACGTCCGAATTGCCAACTAAAGCAAATAGCTGTTTGGGGTATGACATATAATGTAAGTATGCAAAATTTATGCTACAGTTTGTTGATACTAACTACCCAAGTTTTTATTCTGTGTTGTGGAAATAAGAGTTCAGAACATTTACCTCATCAAATCTAAGAAGCCAAAACACGTTTTTATTTCAATTTGCTTTTACAAAAATGGGAAGTACTAAAATGCCTTTAAAGTTTAGATATAGAGGCTTATGTTGAACCTTACAAAATTTCGTGGTTACGTGTGTACGATGTACTCTCGCACGATTCATAATTTCTTAAATTGTAATGTTCAGCTTTTAATTTAACATCGTTTTTTGCTTCTTTATCACAAGGCAGATAATGGCGCATACAAGGGGGTTTGAACGATATACCCCAAGGCAGTTTTTATGGAGACTTGAAAAGTTATTAACGACTTTTAGAACACATCCCGCTAAATCTTAAAGTATAAAGCTAGTCACTCGCTATGCTCGCTCCCAAAAAATACAATGTGATTATACCAACACCTTTTTAAATGAAAACCCAACTCAACTCCTGAATTCAGCTCTCTTAACTTTTGCCATGGCCAAGTTTTTGAATTGTGTCTTTAAAAAGTTTATAATATTAGCGTATGTCACAGCGTTCATATGCTAACAATCTAATGTGGTCAATCTTATAAGCAAAATTTAGACAGCCACAAGTTGTCCCATGTGACTCAATTCAAAAATAAATTTAAGTTTTAAAATGAGAAGACACGTCTGTAAGTTTTTATTAAAGTGTCTCCAATTGTGTTTGAACTTTTGCCCTCGGGTTAACGCCAGCAATGAACACTATACTAACTGACGTTTCCATGAATTGAAAAGTTTTTTAGACATTAGAGAATACTCTTTTGGTGGGTTTCAATCATTTCTAAGCAAACTTACTAAAGATATGTTTTGAAATTTGTGAACATTTTAGCAAACTTATCTATATCTATATATACATACAAATATATATAGCAGGGTTGTTGGCCGGCAAAAATCACCGGAAAAATGTTGTTTTTTGCATTTTTTTCATTTTTTTCCGAGGGGAGTGAAAATAACGGAAAAAAATTTAATAATATTAAACGATTCATAAATATAATTTGCACCTAAATATGATATAATATAACGTTTTTAGACGACATGTAACTAATTTTCATGCATCACATTTACATAAAACTACATATGCAACTTGTTCGGTTCACTCACCAGGTTTCGTCGACAGTTGGGCCAAAATTAGTGTGCTCAAAATTAAAATTGGTTTTACCGTATGATTTAACGCAAAAATACGTTTAGCTTCAACCTCGCTTTGCTCGCGAGGTTGCAGCAATTGAGAGGCTTCGATGTCAGAAAACCCCCAAAAATATCTTGAGATTTAATATATACTTACAAAAACCAAGCGAAACTTGTTGAGCTCGCTCCGTGTGTATATTTAGATATATACAACGTAAGTCTCGCTCTACTACATCAAAACCAATTCTGCTTTATGCCCTGAACAAGATTTTATAGGATTTTATAAAACACTGATCATGTACGGTGGTTTTTAGCGAAAAATTCAACCTGAAATTCTTTTTATAGTCACGAACAAGAATCAAAATAGACAAAGAATAATTAAAATAATAGCATTATTTGTCATTAAGTATTATTCAGTTTTGACTTGTTTCGCACGAAATGGCCCAACATAGCAACAATGGGTAATTCGTTTGTGTCACGTTCAGCGCCGGCGACTCCAGTTGCTTCTGCGACTCCATCTAAAATCACGAACCTAAAACAAAAACTAGTACGTAATTCAGCTAATTTCAACGCTAATAACAATAATAATAATAATAATAATAATAATAATAATAATAATAATAATAATAATAATAACAGTAATAATAGTACTTCAGTGATACGTTCATTCAGTTCAGATGTGCTTCGCATTGCGACTGGGCGAGACACCGTACGTCACGGGAAAAGCTCACCAAAACGATCACCGTCTATTTCAACTAGTCGTAATAGTGTTAGTGTTTCGTTATCAAAATTTAGCTTAGCAACAGGTAAAGTTTAAGATTGCTAAACAAAACGCTGAATTTGTACAAAATTCTGAATGAAAAGTATTTGGGTTTGAATTTGTACAATAATTGCGTACAAAAATCACTAAATAAGATACGTTGGTTGGCATGGATTTGATTGACAAAAGGATGAATGTTACACAAAATTTAGAGTAAACAAGAACGAAGTTGATTATGAACAAATGTTTGCAGTAATCAAAGTTTAATAGGATAAAATAAACATTTGTCGAAGGAGGTTGACGCTCTGCGTTACATAATGAACCCGTCAGCCTGTATTGCTGCAGAGACTTTTTACTGGAATGAAACAATTTTTACATAGCTTTTGTCGTTTCAATGCGTAGCGCTATAAGCGTATTGGTAACGCCGTATTGCGTTACTTTTCTATTAACTATGTTTACTATTATAAAATGACACAACGGCATACGGGGTCCTATCAGTGGCCAAAGAATACTTGTACAAATTCATTTGTGCATTTTAATTAGACATTCTTAAGCGCAATTCACACGTGCAAGTTTTTGCAGCGAGAACACGTATCTGCCTGCAACTTGCACAAAATACTGGCATTTGCAAGTATTTTTAAACGAAGATCCCGATTGACCTATCAAAGTGCAGGTGCAAGAAATTCAAGTGACTTGCAACTGCGTTCATAGGTGCTAATTAAATAAATAGCATGAATTCTAGTGAATAATTAGCAGCTGCAAGTACTTCAAACTGTTCAACAAAAGGCTGAACCGGAATTAAAAACTTAAACAAACATACTCTAAAAAAGACAATAAACTGCGTTCATTTGAACCAGCGTCAGTTAGGTTCTCTTATAGGCATAATTTACATTATAATGTAAGTTAAAAAGGTTCCAGAATTCTTACGTGCCTGCACAAGATAGTTGTATAGAAAAATCAAAGCATCCGCGCGGTAAGTAACTGCTTTTAGAAAGTTATCCCTTACACGGACTTAACAATTGTTAATTCAATATCAATGCTATATTTTCTAAAGCCGTTGCGGAACTACGGAAATTTCTCTTCAAATTTTGATAAAATTCATCACGGTTGTGACAGTATCTACAACTATGCTAATCAAGCTCTTCATTGAAAAATCAAAATTACAAATTTGAAAACCGGTTGCGCTTCGTGCGAACGCAGAACATGGAAATTAATCAATAAGTTAATATTTTGTTCACTACTCCGGATTTTATGTTTTGACCACTCGGATCCTCACTTTCTAGCCCGTGGTTACGCACGCCCTTGCTCACTAAAACTCGAACGATGCCTCTGCAGTTTGATTGAATAATACAAAATACCTAGTGATGTGCTAAGGTTTTTACCTGCAAGACTGACATTTTCATGATGCCCTTCTAGTGTTTTCTGCAAGTTTTTTCTGTCTAAAAATTGCACGCGCAAGTCACGATTGCATGGAACTTTAGCCTCGCTTCAAGCAATCACGGAAATTATCCGCGCGGCGGGGTGAAGTTGGGTTGACAATTCTTACCCCATGGCATCATTGTATAAATACATTTGTAACTATAAAATGTTTGCAAATTCATAGTTTTATATAGCAAATTAATACCGACACATTTTAATTACCGACAACATTTGTGCATTTTCATATCTGACACATTTTTATATTGAATTTTGTTCAATTTCACCCGTTTGTTGAGCAATTTAAACAAGAACCCCTGAACTCAACGCAAACTACACTATAGGAAGTCGCCTATTAAAGAATATATACATCGGCACATACGAAGCCATAATTAGCGCCCTTATGCCTTCTTGTTAGACGGGAGCCGGGCTAAACAGGGCCCGGAGTTGGAGAACGAAATCAATTTAAAAACTTTAGGAACAAAAACAAATATTTTGAGTAGTTGGAACACAAACTTGTGTCTTTTTTTCCGACTAGCTTCGCTCGCGAAATTTTTTCAATAGGTGTGTATGTACTAGATGCTTTGATCCAATCAATAATCTGCAAACTATACCGTTTACTCTGCAGATTCGGATGGCACTGCTATCCACAACAATGTACCGCTGCATTTATCGCGAGCCCAAGTTATAATGATCAGAAAATCATGGGATTTGGCCATGCGAAATGGCGCATACGAGCCAGGACTGTCCATTCTAACAACAGTTTTGGAGCGCGATTCAAAAATGAAAGCACTCTATCAAAATGCGTGCTACCGATTTTCAAAAGTACGATTCCACTTTAGGACGAAAGCGAAACAAGTTTTTACCAATATATTGTTTAGGCATGTAGTTTATGAGTTTTATGCGGGGTTCACCTTATAACTGGGGCAGTCGGGTCACGTTTTGTCACATGTTGATTCGACATCGACATAAATTTTTGTTACCATCATATGATACGGACAGAAAAAAGTCGAATATCATGTGATATTGCTATACAAAGCACGGGTATTCATGTTATCTCAGCATACAAGTGTTCGAATGCCACGTGACATAATCAGACATATTGTTGAATATCATATGGTATTCCAAATTAACAGCATATATGATATGATATTCAAAGACGGAGTTGGAGTATCATATGATATTCCAGTGTGTAGTTTAAGACGTATACAATCCGCTAAAATTTTGAATATTCCCTCCCAAATTAGAATTTTCCTGCCAAAATTTGAATTTTCCCGCCAAATTTTGAATTTTTGCGCCAAAATTTGAGTTTCCCGCCAAAATTTGTATTTCCCACAAGATTTGAATTTCCCGCCAAAATCTGAACTTACCCACCTGAATTTGAATTTCCCGCCAAAATTTGAATTTCCCGCCAAAATGTGAATTTCCCGCTAAATTTTGAATTTTCCCGTCTAAATTTGAATTTGCCGCCAAAATATAAATTTTCCCGCCAAAATGTACAACCCGACAAAACGTGGCCCAGCTGCACCATTTATAACGTGAACCCCGCATTAATACTAAAATATGACCAATGTATATAGAACGGGGCCGTGGCAGTAGTATAAGCATTTTCTTAAGCTTTAGCCTAAACAAAAATATTAGCCTGAAGCTTAAGATTATTCTACTGCAGTTCCTTCGAAAAACGCACGACCCCTGATGTATTTATGGGTCGAAAATACTATGAAACAAAATACAGAGTTGTCTGTTATAAATATATATTTTTATTTACAGATTAGAGCTGTGAATACATATTTAATGTGATAAATTTTCAATTTTACCAACTTCTGCATTTGCGTGTATATCTCAAATTTTGCACAGTAGAGTAAATCAGAGTGAAAATCGGCTGATTTTCGAAGCTCGTCTTTAGTTGACTCGAAAGATGCGGGACTTATCACCAACTAGTGATAAGTGCTGCACATATCTGAGAATATAGGCACAGAACTAAAGATATTTAAAAAATTAGTTTTATTTCCAAGTAAAAGATGATGATGTTTCCAAACGTATCCTCGTAAGCTTCAGTATTTAATTTGATGTTAAAAACTACTAGAATCCAATGAACATCGAAACTTTTCTGTACAACTACGCACTCCGGTTAACAAATTTGTTGTCGCATTTGATTCAACATTTGGATCGGTTAGATATGATACAATCGCTACTGCGAGTGCTCGGCAAACGACACGCTCATTTTACAAGCATTACAATTGAAGCGCGACAATGGGAAACATTTTCAGAAGCTATGGTTCAGGTCAGCATTAATAATTTTCCAAATAATTATTAAAGCCAGATATAATTTTTTCATTGTTTGGTAGACATAAATCTTTAGGAATCATTTGCACTTCCCGATGCATTTTATTTACATAGCTCAGTTTAAGACAACGTAGCTATACGTTTTAGCAAAACTTTGTGCATATCTGAAGTTTTCGAGCGTCAGCCCCTTTAAACGAGTAAGATTGTGCGGGGAAATAATCTATGTCAGTCTGTTAGTAAGCGTGTTTGACTATCAGGTAATTCTCAACAGTAGTGGGAGAAGCAATCCGGTCACTCGCACTGGTTGGTGCCAATTATCGTTATTCATTATTACGACTATGCACGATTCGTACAGAATGGAACGAAAGAAAATAGAACGTTATCAAAAGTCAAGGAATACGAGTAACAAGTTTGACGAAAGACCACCAATGGCTCCAATATCACTTTGTGAAGCAGCTCTTATGCTTCGATCGTCAGTGCCTCATAACAGCGTTTCAAAAACAAGCAAAACAAGCTTGACAGCCGATGAGCTTGTGTCGACCGCGAAAAATGTTGCAAAAGCTGGAGACAATTCAGTGGAAAATTTAAAGTTAAATTTAACTGCGATAGATTTGAACAATACTGACTCCGAAGATGTGCTTATCGTACGCGAATTAAGCCCGCAAGAACGCAACTTCAAACACATGTCGAAAGGAAAAACGAAAACTCGTCAGCAGGCACTACAAATCGATATGAGACGCAGTAGCAGTTGCGGAACTACGGAAAAAATTAAAATTCAAAATAGTCAAAAACAGTACATTGTTTCGCCAGTTGGGGATACACACCGGCAGTGTCCTAATGCACCTGCATCAAAGCGGCGGAATACACTTGGTATGGTGAATTTAAGATATCCGTGAATTGAACCAAAAAAAGTATTGCGATCAAAGTAGTGTGTAATCGGATAATAAAAATATCGGAAACGGCAACGGATATTGTATTTAATAGTTTCAAAGATGTTTTATTTTTCTGCCAACACAATTGTGGTGTGCAAATATTCACCGGGTTTCCAAAAGTTTAAACATAAAATAACGGAAGCATCGAATTTTTAAGGTTTTAGACGACGTTCGCAATTTTTATTTCATTTTGAACAATTGCAAGTTAAGCAAAGCTGCAATAAAAACTGCCAGATATATACATGATTTATACCTAATTTTGAACATAAAACTAACAGAATCTCTGTTATTTCTATAACGGAAACGGACACCGATTTCTTTTCAAAAACGGATATCCGGTTACAAAAGGGATTCGAGTGAGATGTAAGTAGGTAAGGATTTTTTATACGACCAGCGCTTTACCCACGCAGATAAGAAATTTTTACCCGCGAGTATATCAGCGCTAAATAGATACACAGGCGACCCACCTTTTTATATGAGCCTAAGTTAAACAGGTATATATTTAAAAAATCGGTGGTGATTTGCACTTTTATGAAGATTTCCATTCACAGCTGCAATGAATTTTACACATTTACAAGAAATAGAAAACCTTCAAACGTAACTAAATAAAACAGCTGTATAGAACTGCACAACAACTGACCAGAAGAATATCAAAGTTTGACTCGGGTAAAACCTGTCAATATTTTACCCGCGTGGTACAAATCTTTACCCGCTGGTATTTCTACGACTGAAATTCTTTAACCGACCCGCGTTTTTACTCGCGAGTAATGTGCCACTCTTATTGCTATCCCACGGAAAAACCGCCCGCCTGTCACAGTTATACTTTGGGGACTTTACTATAGCCAAATTTGGTTACACTATATATGAATTGCACACATAGTTTTATATTGTAACATTTTTGCAGCCAAAAAATATGACTAGACGTGCAGTCTGTCTGCATTGCTTCGCCACACCATCGCAGCTTATCAAAAAACGCCTGGCTTACCAACTTTGCGGCTTTTTGGCAGATTTTTTATTTACAAAACAGTGATTAATTAAACAATTTGTGCTTCGAGAAATTGTTTACAAATTTCGACCAGTTTGGTGTCAGTCTGGCGAAATATTGCAACGCGTTGATGTTTCAAAATTGTTCAAAAATTTGTACCAAGGGTTTAGTGTAAAAAAACTATAAAACTTGCTTTCGGAACACATTTTGGGTCTACCAAAAATTCGACACAACAGATTCTTGTTGGTTCGAAATCAGAGTATAAACCAGATTGAAAAGGGTCACAATTTGCGATCCATTAGCGCGTTGGCGGCCCAGGGCAAGCTTACCATTTTATTCTTTCTACCAACAACTATGAAAAAAAACGAAGCCACTCAGTTGCAGAAAGTTTAACAGCAAACTCAATCAGTCTTTTGCGCAAGCATTTACAATTCTCACGCCAAAATAAAATTTACAATAATGCCTGGTGCTCAATTGCTTTTAAAAGACGCACGTGTACTACGCGTAAAACTCATAAATTCATTAGAACACCAGGGTGTAATCGGATAGTTAAAATAACGGAAACGGATAGTGATCAATATATCGGAACCGGAAAAGGATATTGAAGTATAAAGTTTCAAAAATGTTTTTTTCTGCCAACGTAAATTGAGGCGGGCGTAAATTCAACAGCCTTTCAATGATTTTGAAGAAAAAAATGGCGGTTGATCGAAATTTGGGCCAATGTTACTTTAAAGGGGCGGTTGCAAAAATGGGTTCCTAAGCCTAAGCAAAAAATGTAATCTAGAATCTAATGCGGCGTTCACGTTATAACCAGGGCAGGCGGCACACGGTTTGTCCCATGTTGATTCGACGTCAACGTTAAAATTCGATCTTTTATATTAGGTCAGCAGACAAAACTCGAATGTCAAATGACAGTACCTTATAAACCACCGCTCTCAAATGATCAATGTGTACAAGGGACGGTATGTCACGTGATACTGTGGGACATTATGCGAATATCATATGAAATTCCAAAATTTCAATCATATGATATTCAGCGGGACAGGGCAATCTTTAGGTGCTAATAAAAATGAATGAAAACTTGGACTGCAGATGCACAGATGTGCTTGAAATATCAAATACGCGCCTGCAAATCGTTTCTAACACAAAATCGCTTAGAACCGCAGCTACAAATTAAAAAATTCAAATTTCAAACTCTAGGGCAAAATATGTCCCAAGCTGCCCCGGTTATAACGTGAACCCCACATAAACCTGCTTTTATGGACCCACCAAAAACCTGGACGCCCCTTAAAGTAACATGGGTCGAAATTTGGAAAATTTTGGACAAATTTCGTATTCTTTATTTCATTTCGAACAATTGCAGCATATCTGTAACAAAAATGCGAGATATATGCGTGATTACAACTAATTTGGACCGTTGGAACAAAACATTAAAGCAGTAAAAAAGCACACAAGAGCTTTGACATACATTTGTAAAGCAATGTTACTTTTTTGAAAACGCACCGAATATAAAAATCGCTCAACAAATAATCAAAATTCTTTTAATGAGAAAATAAAAATAACCATTTATAATTATATAAAAAAATCAAGAGTCAATATATATGAAGAGAGCATTATTTAAAACCGGCTTTGACACAAAGCTATATAATTCATTCTGTTTTCAACGCTATATTGGCCTATCTGCAGTGAATAAGACTAGGGGCCGCAAAAGCTTTTGTTCGGTACGCAGCGGCTACTACCACGACGGGCAGTCCATTATTTGTCTATGGTTTAAAATTACAACTGCAAGCAATCTAATATATTTTTACGTTGAACACGCAATAGCCTCCCAGCGTAGTTCTATACATTAAAAAGATTATACATGTTTAAAAATTTGATATACTTAATAGTACGTTTCAAAAGTTTAATATATCTATATACTTTCCAAAAGTTACAACTTTATAAATTCGCATTCTGTAGTCACCCGAATGAGAAGGGTCCTGATATTTATTTGACCTCTCGAGAGAGTACCCTCTGTTATTCGGTTACGGACTGTTATTTATTTATAAGCCACGCTCCGCCACCCTTCGTTACTGGAATACATCCGGTACTGCAACTGTCCGTGAATTAAACGAATATTTGTCTTATGTCAATAGCTTGAGCGATAATGCAAGGTTATACTTAGGAATGTATTTTCAAAATTTAAGTAAGCTTTAAAGTTTCAAACTCCAATTATTTGGTCATGGAGTCATTTATGCGCTGCAATTAAGGATAATTGACATTTATGGACTCTAATTAGGGTTTATCCGCTTACGGACTCTTGTTAGGGATACGGACTTCTATTGATTGGGACTCAAAATGGGTACACCCCTCATATTCGGGTCACTACAGTAATAAAAGTAATCGCGATACTTATTAGTTTTTGAAACATTGATTCTCAAGTTAGGCCTCCCAATTAAAATATACTAGCTTTCCGCAAGTAATATATTAACACCATAGTAGCATCTAACTATAAATATTCTAAATCCAGTTAACAAAAGGGGTCAATAAATAGATCAGGGCAATAGCAATAGCATATTCCTAAGCTTAAGCATATGAATGAGCTTAAACCAAAGCCTAAGCAAAGAAATGTTAATATTACTCTATTGCAGTAACGCAGAAAAACATTGTACCCCGATCTTTATATGGACCACAGAAGGAAATGAAAACAGTAGACATTCGTTGGCATTGAAAAAAATCACCATAGCTCAAGACACATTTCTAACATAACCTTTACAACAAAAAATTAAACAAAACAACCATTAATCGACTATCAGGTGCGGTACAAAATCATTCGACTTATGGATCTGCTTAGGCTTAGTCGCAGGCTTAGACAAATGCTTTTTCGTAGTCTCGTGACCCAATATTTCCTCGGGACTTTTTCTATACATAGGCTTCCCCACTGATCGTTTAGTCACTGAGTCTTTATATTAATTATACAATGTTGCTCTGGTTAAAAAGTAAATTCAAATTACAACCTCTTAACTGCAACACAACTTCCGCACCCAATACGGAATATGAAAAACGATAAAACTTCAAGACGACGTGGACAAAATCCATAATTGCAAACAAGGATAACGCAATGCTACACACAATCGATATTGTTATTACGTGCATAAAATGAATCAATAAAAACTACGCTTTACTGTTATTACATTTAAAGACCATGATTCAACCAGGTACTAAATATTTAGAGTCCGATAAAGGTCACAAGTCTTAATTAGAGTCCAAAGCACAACGGCATAGACTGCTGAAATATGTAACAGACACTCAAACAACCCACCATAAACTATTAAAGAACAAAAAATCTTCCGGAGCAAGTCAGTTCTGCCAAAAATATAAAAACAAGGGTTTTGGGTCCAACTAACATTTGCTGCATTAAAAATAAGTAATAGTACGTAACCGAATAGCTGTCGGGTAGTATCTGGAAGTATGGAAAGTTGAATGATATTAATATCAGCCGCCGAGCCGGATATTTATGTCAGTGTATAGTTGGGCGAAAAGTAATGTCTAGTGTTATTTGTTATGAATTTTATAAGTTTGTTTTCATTGGGTCTTGGTATTAACTGTATTATTAATTATGTATACTTATTTAGTCTCTGCGAATTAATTCCACGACGAATTGTTGCAATTTCAGTTAAAAATAAGTTCAACATATCAGTTGTACTTTTGACGAATAAGTATCTGCCGATGTGGAATACTTCGGGATCCGGATATCTCATATATTGATACGCGAAAAAACTGTGATCGCCAGCCTTTTAACAACAGGCATCATTTCCTTAACGATTCTACCCTCGCGAAAATAACCGACCTTGCGTTTCTCAAAGTAAAAAGAATTCAATCATTCTATCTGATCATTCACGATAGCTATTTCAAAAACCGCATTAAAAAAGATCAGCTTATTTTAAGCAAAAAACCATTACACACCTACTCCGTATATACACTTGTCTCCCCATCAGAAAACTGCTAGCTGGGATAGTTGAGTTTTGAGGGCCAATCGTTACTGGTTTAAAGACAAAGTTGTGAACGACACTATACAATACTGACTCACACGAAACAATATACAGACTTCAGCATTAGTGTGACCTTTACAACACGTCTTAAGTCTAAGTCTAAAAGCAATGGCTGTAATAATAAAATAATACATCAAAAAGTAACATTGCACAGTATTATGGTTGTTACTTGGTAATCAGCAGAAAGTATGCAAACTGTACAGTAGACCTTACGTGTAATGACTGTGATATATTTCGAAATCAACCACTGACAATGCAACAACTTGAACATAAAGACCTGTTATGTGGCATTCGCATAATTGTTTTACACTCACTTTATAAAATTCAGCTGCTTTGCTATGCTATATTACAAAATCCTCAATTTAATAAACATTCATAGGGGTTGCATTAACAAACGGTACTACTGTGGGATCACTAGCAAAATGAATGACATAGTAATCGTGTAAATACATTAGAATACACAACGGTTGGCCCACAATCAGCGATAACCATACTATTATGTTACCCGAAGCGCCTGTGAACAAGCTTGCGGTCATAAATTGCAGCGGAATTTGGCCCAACATTCCAAAAAATGCCCACCAACGAAACATTGACAACGGCACCGAGACCAGGTACTCGTGGAAAAACGCTGACACAAAGAACACCGCTGACGCTGCCTGTAATATTTTAAGTTTATCTTTTGATTTCATATTCCGACCAAAATTCCAAAACACCATAAAACAATGACTGTGCTGGTAGCAAATAACGCGCACGCATAAAGTCGAAAAACAAAACTTACAAAATTCGATATATATGAAGTACGTAAATTCATCCACATAATATATTACAGAAAAATCTATTTTAGACAATTTCTTTTTTAAAATACAAACCTGTAGCTTTGAATGGCCGCTGGAGAGCAATGGTCGATACAAATGGCGGGCAGCCCACCGATGTACTGGAATATTCCACGTTTGCCAAAAATACTGAATCGATTCGGCGTTCCACCAGTCACGATAAAATTCTCGATCTCCAAAACGTAACAATTCCGCGGTGAAATTCATCAGCGAATGAAATATGCCATAGAATGACATTAGCCATAAAACGTGATTTGGTATACACAATTTCAACAGGCGCTCGAGCATGTGACCAAGTTTCATCGAAAAAACAAAATTATGATATTCAGTATGCTTATATACACATTACACAGTTACATACCCAATGCAATACTGGCGAGCAAAAAATTCCATTTCGGGAGGGAATAACGACAACTTTTGCGAGCGCGCGCAGCGAGAAATTTTTTACGTTTACCTACAGATTCACTACAGGATGTAAAACTACGATATTTGAGTCTATCGAGAAATTTCTGTGGGATATATCATCCTATGCGTCTTTAATAGGACCATGGTTCTTATGCGCAGCCAATAAACACCTATATTAAAATCCGGGCATGTCCTAAACGTACGTAAACTATATTTTATGAATTTAAGGTACTGGTTTTCACTTGGCATACAACGGAACCCTAGTACATACACCACAAAGTAAGTAGACATACATCCATCAGCGGTTGCACTGAATTCTTTAACAGCGGCAATATCCACTGTTCGGCAAGACCGATAACAAGAGTAAACAAAAACACGCTTTCTCCAAGACGCTTCACTAAAAACCACCATCGGATGGTTTTGTTCCGAGGGAAATTCAATTCGTAGCACAGGGTGGGAACGAACATAAAGTACGAAATATCGCTTAACGACAAATTATCAGGGTACGCCACTGTATCTGCTGGTCCTTTTTTTGAGCCAAGTAGATTGCCAGCAAAATATTTTTCTCGCCACCACGAGTTTACCTGCTTGTACGAAACAAGCTTAAGAAAAATACACGAATAAATCCCGAGGCAGAAAGAAGATGCCAACGGATTCGGTTGTCGTTTGAGAACCACAACAGCGGGCAAAACTAACACCAAGGTTAGATTAATACCATACAGCATATTAAGCAGCATTATTGGCATGTTTCCGAAAGCTAGCGAACGTTCCAGGGTTAATGACCATAAGATAAAAACAAAACTGATGCATAAAAGCGATGCGTTAGGCCAGTGATACGGATCGGCAAGAAATGGTGACAGCCAGCGCACAGGATCTACAAGAATACCGTATTTCAAAATATTCTCGATTGCAACACGAAAATTGGACAGAACCAACAACAAAACTGCCAAATTAAGGAAACCGCGATAATTTGAGTAGCCAGATGTAGAGCTGAATAAAGAATCTCGAACTTTGTGAACAGGCCGGTCTAACCGATCTGCAGCGGGCTTCCTAAGCGATTTCGGTGACTTTTGCGTCGACGACGTATTTTCGATCGTTTCCGATTGAACAAAGCCGTTTTTGACAGATGACATACTTGAGACACGACGACTTTGACATGGAGACACCGATTTACCCTTTATTCCATTTGCAGGTTCATGCAACTTGTTATCACCACTAGCCATATCAGAAACCCGGTGCGAAATTCTGGATGATCTGCCATCACTTTTTTTCCCGGAAAAAGCTGTGGCAGATGTCGCGCGATGCATTACTACTGATTTTAGTTATTTAAGTTAACCAGTCATGCACAGCGTAACTAAACGCTAAAAATCAATAAATAATATATACGTACGTACAAATGCAATAAAATAAAAGTTCGGATTCAATTTCGAATTCGGCAAAACTTGAGCGTTGGGATTCGAATACGGTTGAAAAGAATCCGAATGCAACAATGTTAGGCAATGTATATATGTTCACTTTTTTAAAGAGCAAAAATTTCAAACTTGTAATATAAATCAATGTTTTTGTTTCAAGTCACAAATCTCAAAAGTGAGGTCGGGCACGAAATAATTGCGTTTGCAAGAAACATATATAGCTGCAATAATAAATGTTATTAGCTTTCATTGCGTTGGTATATATTCTGAATCAAATTATCGAAATATCAGATATTTACAAAACGCAAAGTTAGTATACGGATTTGGCAAATTAGCAATGGATTTGGATTCAGTGAAATCCAAATCATGGATTCAGTCTACTCCGATTGCACTATATATAATAGTATACTTGTCGGCTATATGCTTTATTGCAGAATTGTTATGCTTGACCGTACGAACGTAACACGGCGCTGCCAGTACTCTTCTTCCTTATATCCGTTGTGTGCGATGTTTTAAATTTATACGTGACTGCAGCACCTGCAACGGTTTTCAGTTCAAATATCAATCGTCCATCATTGTTAAATGTAAGGATTCTGGCTTCTGCTGTTGTTACATTACCTCTAGCCAGGGTGCAACCGGAATTCCGGTTCCGGCATTTTTTCACCTTCCGGTTCCGGTAAATTTTTACCGGATTTAAAAATTCCGGTATTATAATTTGGCCGTTTTCTTAACTTTCCTAATTTTTAAGAATCTCTTTTGAAAGCCACTTGTACTCCGAATATAAGCCATTGATGGTGGATTTCACTTCAGTCGATGATGAAAATCTAAAATACAACAAATAAAATAAATACCTATGTTCGACTAAGGTTATTTCACAAATAATAGAGCAAAAAATAAGATTAAAATGAAATTTTTGGTGAAATGCATTTTTCATTTTCCGGTTCCGGTAAAATTTTCAAATTCCGGTTCCGGTTCCGGTAAATTGTAATTCCGGTTGCACCCTGCCTCTAGCTTTGTAACTTGAAAACCAAGAGCGTTTAATGCGATATATCTTTTTTCAACGCTTGATCATAATGCTCCATGAGTGTTTGATGCGTGTGCTAACTTGTTTCCGGTCTGTTTTCTTTGGTGGGTGTCGGTTTTTATATCTGGAAACCCAAAACACTTTTCAACAGTCATTAGGTGATTTAGTAAAAAAGGTGTGAAGTCATGGTTCCTACATCGACTGACATGGCGGCTCCGCCGTGAGCGCAAAGCAAATTGCTGCGCTTTGGACACGGCATCCAGTCAAAATCGAATGAACGGTCTAGCTAAGACCTTGGTGACAATGGGGGCATGCAGGCACGTCAGTCATGTTTGTCCATTAGGTGAAAAATACGTGATGCATTGCACTGTATTGTATGCTTACCTACAGCAAACGTGTCGGCTTTAGGCTACGTGGAGCAACGGTAGAGCGATCGCCCAAGGATCCACTGGCTTAAATTCAATCCCCGCTGTGTAGGCCTGCTATTCCAGCTGCATAGTTAACCTTTGTCGGTATATGTGCACGTAAGTGTAACAGCAAATGTTGTCATGCCTTTGCGCATATACCGGTATAAGTTGTTGCGATGACCGCGTGGTATAGTGTTAGCACGCTTGGTTCAACCGCAAGAGGGCCGAGGTTTGATTCCACGCGTGGTCGTTAAGTTTGGGCAAAACTTCAAACAGGGTTCGTGCCGACAGTTAGTGCCAACAACCTTAAAACTTAAAAACGTCAGTCTGAAGTCCGGATTCCTATAGACTGATCAGTACTGTGTGTTCAGCGGCATGCTGACATCGTCTCCGGCAATAATGAGGACCACGGAGCAGTTGTGGAGCATTTGCGCAAGATCCGCAGGTCGCTGGCATTAGCTGGGTCTCCCACGTAACCTGCTTTTCCAGCTGCTAGTTAAGAATGTCCAAGTCCTGATTTCTATCAAGAGTGACACTGAGTTCGAGAGTGGTTTGAAGTGACGATTGATCCTACCTAAGCTAAACTGACAGTACGCATACACTGCAAAATCAAAAAACTTACCTACCGCCATTTTACGGCCAAAATTATTAAAGGTTCAAAAATGAAATAGATTCAGGTTTCTTTATTTCACAATTCTGTTCGTCATGTAAACAGAAAATTCGATTTGCTGGTTCGGCGAGCGCAACCGATATATGTTTCATTTCTGAAATCTTCATCTTATAACAAGAACAGTTCGATATGATTCGGAAAACTAGCAATTTTCCAACAATATAAGAGTTAAACCGCTTTCTCCACTTTTCTAACACTAGCTAACCAATTATTCTAGTTTTATATGAATCCAGAAAATTATAATTTAAATCGAGGGGTACTGTCTTGATCATTGCAAATTACACTGTTTATCGTATTTCAATATTCACAAATCCAGATACATTAACTTAGGGCGGCCAGTTAGATTTCAGAATAAACTATTTTACAACCATGGTTTCATGCCAATAAAAATAGTAATGGCACATAAAAGACATATGCGAAACCAAAACAAAGCACTAAAGTTTAAAAACCGTGATATTAACCAGATTAGTTCAACCCGAGCTGACGCTGTAATGTAACGAGTTCTTTAACATCGACTTCTACTATTAATTACGCTCATACCATGAAAACCGCTGTAATGTTATGAAACTGCATCATCCTTTAATGCGAAATACTTCTATTGCCTATTAAGGTAGAGAAATGCATAATTGTCATTTACATCAGATCAAAAACGCTGTTAAAAACATGCTTTGTTGGAGTTAATACCTAAGTCGTAGTTATTGTTTTAAGCAAATTTTTAGGCCTAATTCCCAGACAGTAAACATTTTGACAAGAGCACTACAACTCCTGTATTTATCCCACTACAAAGCCGAAACTAGCAGCTGTAAAGTTATGTCTGCCGCCATCAGTTTGGCAGCCAGCAACAACCTTTGTGAGAACTTTGACTTAAAAGTCAAATTCGAACTTAAGTCAAAATTTGAGCTTAACCCATGTTTCAGCAACCCAATGTTTAAACGTCTAACATTTAATGCGAAATGCTTCTCTACTAGCAATTAGACATTGGTTGTTTGGGAAGCGCACCATATCTAAACGGCTTAGTTTCACCTTTAACATCTATTTACCCTCTGCAACGCCGCAGCCAGAGTTTTTTGGCCCCCCATAACGTGCCGAGCTAGCTACGGCCCCCCATATAAGTCCAAGTTAGAGTCCATAAAAAAGACCAAACAGAATAATATAAACATTTGCTGTTCAAATACCTATGTAACACACAAACAAACTTCATTAATACTTCGCCCTGCTTGGCAATAGTGTAGCATAAAAAGTATTGGCTATTGTTGCGTACAATGACATAGCTAGGTCAATGTCATCATGACATGTGCGCCTGGATTCTTGTTGGTTGTGGCTGCATGGTATTATGTTGGTGATGTTGAGACTCTAAACCGGGATTTGCATTTCGCCTACGAGCACATGCTCGGTATGAAATGCAAATTACGTCGAGACACACACCGGGTTGCCAGGTCAAGAAATGAGTCTTGTCAGGTGAGATGTGAAGGAAATCCGGTGATTGTGCGGTACTTGGGATAGCGCATTGCACGTATAGTACGGTAATTAAAGGGGAAAAGTGGAAAACTTGTGGTTAGCCAATCGAATGGAGTAAGTTGGATGTTATTCGGAGTAGCCGGGAATCTTGTGTCGTTCTAACAGGGTAAGGATTGCACGGTTTTGGAAATTTACGGAGAACTTGAGATTTGTGAGCATGTTGCTGGATCTTATCCAATTTTGTCGCATTTTCATGGATTTAATAGCGAAAACAGGCAAAGGGCTTTATTAAATACTCCAAATCTGACCAGTCTCGCATCTCGACCTTTAAATTTCTATTGCCTTTTCGGTAATTTGACAAATTGCGCAAAGTAGTCAAACAATATATCAATCGAAAGCCCTAAGCCTGAGAAAAATGATTAACAACGATACAATTGCATAGCTAGAGTAAAAGCGAGAGAATCTATCATGACCTTTATGTAAAAACTTTGTTTTACAAAATATTTTTTGCGATTGAGGGCAATATCGCCAGATGAGTAGATATTTTTTATCGCCGATTAGATCTGGAGTAAATTTATATGATTAGATAGCAGAGGTCAGACAACAATTCTAAAGCGACTTTAAGGTCAATTGAGTGAATAGTGTTTTATTTTCATATTTTAGGCATTGGTTGTTAATATAACCTATCTGTAAATGTTTTGATTCCTTATTTGACCATATGTTTCTTAACTTGACCTCTTAAATTATATAATAGAACCAAGTATTCATAAGGCTTTTGCATATGAAGCAGGTCATATATAACGGATTTTCATCCTGGCCTGGTTAGGAAACCTACATTTAACAATATTGTAAGCTGAAAATCATTAGTAAAAGTACAAATATGTCTCGAATTGAAATGGTTCGTCGCACACCTGTACGAACGCAATGACGTTACAGAGCTGTAAAGGAAACAGCAATTGTGTGTTTCAAAAAACGGAAAGCAAAAGCCCGAAAAATTGCTAGCCGCAGGCTACAGCAGAAAATGAATATCAGCGTTAGAGGCTACCGCAAATCTGGCCTAAGCAACACATTTTTTGGTTCTGCTTCAAATATGGGTCCGTTTGTCATAAGCATTAGATTTTATTCAACTAGAAAATAGTCATCTGCAGTTTTGACTGAGCTTCCAAATGCATTAGCTCAATAGTTTTAAATCTACACTGTCGCCAACGTTAGTATTGTATGTATATATCCTGAAGATATTAGCGTAAATAGTAATTTTTACCCTTGAAATACGTCATTTAGCAGCACTGAGCTCAGACATGACACTTCAGATCGTTGCAGGTGAAGTTTTGTATGCCCCAAAAGTTTTAAGATTTTGAATGAATATCGTCGCCCTATCTTCAAAATCAAGCAGCTGCCGTATAAGCATTAAAAACGTGGCTGATTTGTGTCTGATTTACAACTAACTATTGGCTTAAAACTAAAGCACTTTGGTATTTCTATAACGGAAATAGAAACAATTATTCATTTTCACCAAAAACAGAAACAGATTGGAGTTCGTGAAGCGGGAAACTCAACTAGCCAGCGACGACAATTCGCATCTGAAACCGGAAGTCCCGTGTGTAGCGAAAATAAGGCCAGAGAAAACTGGATTCAATGTTCGGAATGGGATGCGTGGCAACAAAGAAGGTGCCCAGGAACACCGTTTAACCAACACTTTGTTACAGTTGTATTAAAAACGCTAAGTAGGTTGCAGTAGCGTTTAAAACTGAAATAAATGTTGCCCGGACCGTAGGTGAGTCAAAATTAGGTGTCAAAGTGTTTCAAAAAATGATTTTTCAGCTTCCTTTTCCTGAATTTTTGGCAACTGGGTTCAGTTTAGGGTAGCGCGAGTGTGATTTTAGAGTGAATGTCTCTTTAATGGGTATATGTACATATTGTGTTGTCTTCGGTAAAAATTGTTATGGAGCCAGAGGCGACTAATATGTTATAGGTAAATAATTAGATGCAGAAGTTGGTCTCGTTTTAGTGCAGTTTCTCAGTTTGGGATTCACGTATATAATTCAGCAAGAATTGTGTTTAAATATAGTGAGGGTCATATTAAAAATCCGTGGCAATGTTTTGGATTTTGTGTCGCTTTAGGAACTTTCTCAGTCGTATTATGAAACTAGTTAGCACCAGCACCATTTTTCCCACATGCATAAGTTGCTGCGATAATTGGCGTATTTCCCTTACTATAGAACAAAATTGATTTGTTATTGTTATCGGTATTTACTGATTGGTTATCGGTTTGGGGGAATAATGCGGGATCACGTTATAACTGGGGCAGCTTAGAACATGTTTTGTCCAAGTTGATTCTACGTCAACATAAAATGATGTGATCTGAATAGCGGTTGCGGTGGGAAAATGTGAATGTCCCATGACATTGGTTTACAAATCACTGATCTCAAGTAATCATCGTATACATATACCCATTTGTCATACGATGCTGGGATACATTTATGCTAATATATGATATTCCAAAATTCCACTAAATATCATATGATATTATGCAGGACAATGGAATTTGTGCTAGCTAATAAGGCAGTAAAAAGTTAGATAATTCAGCATTAAATGATTTGAATGTTGTAATTGGCGTCTACGTATCTTTTTCTTGCTGAATTTTGCTTAAAATATATTCCTAAGTTTAAATAATTCAAATTTCATATTTTAGTATCCTATGACATTCTACGGGACAATCAAGCTAGTTTACCACAACTTTGCAGACATTATCAAATATATCATATGATACTGACAGACAAAATTTGGAATAGCATATGATATTGCAGTACAAACAGTATATGTCACATCATGATAGCAGAAAATTCAAATATTTTGAATCTGATAGCGGATAACGTGCAAACAAAATATTGCCAGCTATTGCCAGAGGGACTAAACGTGTTCCGGGGTGCCCAAGTAATAACGTGAACCCCGCATAAGCAGAGGATACGACTGCAATTCAGAACCAAAGCGAATAGCGTCATTGATAAACGAACTTACAGCGAAGTTGGTGGTTGAGTAGGCAGAAGCTTATAAAATCACAAATTTCGAACAAAGGTCAACTACATGGGGCAAATTAAAAGCAAATAACAGTCTGTAAACCGAATGACAGGGGTGGCATCTAGAGAGGCAAAATAAATATCAGTCTATCTTATTCATCACCACCGTAATCGGTAGCACATAATCAGCAACAAGTTGTTTTCGCAAGAATTTGAGGGTTGTGAGAGACAGGCCTTACATATCTTTGATGATAAGTAATGGCCAATGTAAAGATCAGGGACGGTACGGTTTTGCATATTTTTTATGATAAGTTCGCAGTGACAAGGTGTCCCAAACAGTAACAGCGCTAACCAAAAACATTGCGGATAAAGTTTCTTTTATACGTTTCAACTTCAACACACATTGTGCTTTATATTTTAATTGAGCATATTTATTTATCGTTGAAACGTTTTATACAAACTTAAAATAAAACCTATCGAAATATATAAGATTTGGCCCGACTGTACAACACCGACATTGTTTTGCTGCCACTTTCTGCACTATCACGAGAATGACGATGAGGGAAATTTGGCTTTCGACCGGTTCCAGTATCGACGTCAACGTTTCGATTCGCGTCCAACAAACTTTCAAGCGACCGTGATAGGGTTTGTTGTGAAAATTCTCGATCTTGAGCCAAAAATTCAATTTTAAACTCGCGTTCACGTTGAAAATTTGCCATCGAAACTTCTCGCCGAATTGAACCCGGTTGTTCAGAACTGCTCAATGCATCATAGCACCACGTTGAATTTGTTTCATAAGGCGTTGGAGCAAGTAGCGTTGAATACGACTGTGCCAGCGGTTCAATACCAGTGCGTCTAGCATACGTTAGTTGGGGTGAATTTGCTGCCTTTAGGTGGTGAGCAGGGGTGTTTTTTAACTCAGAAAAACCAAATTCGTTACAAGAATCTGGTACTGTAACCTCAGCAAAGCTGGATCGATGACTTCCGCTTGAAAACATCCGGCTCCGGCGGCGTTTCGCCTCCGTATCGTACGCCGACCGCATTGTAGTGACAACAAATATCGCCAGTCGACACCAGCCGTCTCGTGTTGCCGGGTTGCTACGACTACCCGCTTTTAGAATTACCTGGAACAAACGAAAGTGGCCGGGTATATTAATTGTAGCATGAGAAGTTGTTCTACGATTGCAAGTATTCCCAGACAAGTGAATGGTTTAGAGGGCACTTACCGGCTTAAATCACGCCAGTAATTTAAATATTTACATAATTGTAAGTATTCTTCAAATAGTAAATAGCTTATTGCTGCTAAAGCAAATTTTCATGTTTATGGTTAAGTTTAGGTCGAACTTTTCTAATACCTTAAACTATAGCCTAAGAAAGTGTACAAGAGCCTGGTTTATTGCTTATTTTACGACGTAACAGACTGTGACATTCAAGCGACTATTCAATATTTTAACAGAACACATGTTTTATTGATACATGTTTGATGTTTCTCTAAAATCAAACTTAGGTCTGATTACTTACTCAATTGATCCCTAAGTAACCATTTACACAATCTGTTGTTCTTACAACAATCCTATAGCTATCGCATTATTTCAAAGGAGGCGTTTTTAATTTCGTTTCAAATTTTAAAAGTTACTTAAATCTTCGACTTCAGCAAGTACCTAATATCTCAACTTCACGTATATTAATCTACAGCAATTATCTCGAGACAGTGGTGAAAGAAAACGACTCCGACCGTTCTAACTGATTACCAAATTTATCAAACAAATTGTTTGAACTTTTGCGTTGAAATTCTAAAAAGTTTTATGAAGAATTGAAGAAAACTCTGTCTACAATAAGTTACGCAGTTTCAACTTACATTATAGAAACTCACATAGTGTTCCGTGATAAGACGTAAACCTAGCGTTCAGGTGCCATTTTTTAACCAGTGATCTGTTGAAAATTTCGTGAACAAAACGACCTAGATCCTGAACACGTAATAATATAGTGTTTACGTAATTTTAATATTTAACATAAATTATAACAGAACTTACTAATTTCTGTTCACCCCGCGGGTTATTTTTAAACTAACTTCAACTAAAACTTCGGCGAATAAATCCCATTGTTGCGATTTGAGGAATATGTCTGTAAATTGAGCATGACGGCGCCCGAGAACGACTAGCATTTTTTCCATTGATTCAATATTGTCCAATTGGTCGATGACGTGTGACAACAAATTGTTTAGCCGCACAGCGTATGACGCTAAGAACGCACGCAGCTCCAGTGGATTCTGTAATTGGCAAAGTGTAATCAAATATAGATACGTTTGCGCTTTCGATGAAAATCAGTGACTGTTTCCGATTTGATTCATGCAGAGATTCCGAAAATTCAGTTGTTTTTTAGCTTATATTTTGTTGTAACTCGTTAAAAATCTTGTATTTTTTCAATGCAAATATTCATTAGAAAATGCTTCGTTTGAAATCAAAGGGTCTAAGGCATTTTCAACGCAACCAATTTTGTAGTGCACGGTGGGAGTAGTAAAAGAAGCAATACACATTTCAATTTGCGTTGTAATCCATTGTTCTTGAAACATTCGTAACAATTTGACTTACGTCACGATCGGCGTAGCAGGCGTTCTCGTAAATGGCTTTCAGCCCAGGATCTTTGCTCATCAGTGTGTCTAAAACCGCAGATGCTGGTACGTTTGATCCGGTTCGTGCCGCTTGTTCCCACGCCTGTCGGATGAGTATCATTTGAGCTCGCGAAAGTTTAAGCGATTTTCGACGTGATAACTTTGGCACCATTGCTGTTGTTGCGGTTGTTGTTGTTGCCATCGGTATCGCGCCACCACCTGGATCGAACGTAGTGAAGCTTGAGCGTTCGCGGAATGATCGAGATAAATCTCCGCTATTTGACTCTGATGGCTGCTGCTCGTCTGTTGAATGACGACCGCCGGGGGACGCTTTTAGAAAATGAGACGATGCAGGCGAAACGCCTTCACAAGTCAATGATTGGATTTCTGAAGCAGTACAATTTTTGTACGATGTTTGATGATAAATCTACTTTTTTGGTTTGTGGAACACGAACAGTTTTGTAACCATAAATCACTGATTTTATTTGGCTGATGAACGAAAATTTTCGTTGGCGTAGAGTTAACTAGCGGTTGTTAACCCTGGGCTATGACACTTTTACGGCCCAGCCGAATTTTATAATGTGAACCGCGCGTTACACAGACATACTCAGGTAGAAACATACGCTCGACGTATTGGTAACTTTCAGCTATATCTATCATTGCCACCTTCCAGAGGTTACACTTTTAAGCTAGAAATTGAGTTTTACGATTTTCACTTACCCAAGACAGATGCTGACTTTGGCTGAGGTGAAACTTCCATCGCGCAAGTTACAAAAAGACTCTAAAGCCCCATTCACGCGTTCAAGTGTGTACTGCAGCGAGAACTCTCTACTCCAACTCGCTTCAAATATCCGTTTCAGCCGCCAGAGCTCACCACTGAAACTTGTTTCCCGTGCAAGCTGCGGAATTCGAAGTGTAAAAACTATGCACTTGCAAGTTGTACCTTTAAGTTCTTGTTGCAAAAACAGTTACTGTAGTGACCCGAATAAGAGGGGGGACTGATATTTATTTGGCCTCTCCAGAGGGTACCCCTCCTTGTTATTCCGTTACGGACAGTTATTTTCAACCCACGCTCCGCCGCCCTTCATTACAGATATATATCCGGTACTGCAATTATCTGTTGAATTAAACGTTTATTTGTTTTGTGTCAATAGCGTGAGCGATAATACAAGTTATCAAAATTTAAGTACGGTTTAAAGTTTCGAACTCAAATTATTTGGTCCTGGAGTTATTTATGCGCTACAGTGTAGGGTTAATTGACAATTATGGACTCTAATTAGGGTTTAGAGACTCTATCCGCTTACGGACTGTTATTAGGGATACGGACTCCTATTGATTCGGACTCAAAATGGGGACCCCCTTCTTATTACCCCCCTCTTTTTCGGGTTATTACAGTACATTTGAAAGATAATTAAGTTTTGATTTCTCTGAATTCAACTCACCTGACACATCGGCCGTCTTTGAGCCAGGTGAGATCCGCATGGGTATCAAACCTGCCATCGATGCAACATTGGAGTTAGTGATTGCATTTGCGGTTAGATATGTTTTCGACGGTGTTCGTGAAGTAGCGCCACGTGGAGTTGCAGCTGCAGATTCGGTTTTTGATCGCATCAAAGTATCATGGTGATACGCGTCCCAATCTGACGATAGATCGTGCGGTTCTGACCGGCGATATAACCGAGCAGACTGGCTTGAACGAGACACAGTTGCGTCGTGATGATTTGTTGTTGAACGGCATCGTTTTGCTGAATGCTTTAACGACCTACTGCGTTCATTGCCCATATTACTGATGCGTTAGAATCAAGACAGGAAATATGTTGTCGAAATGTGGCATACGAGCAAAATTTTTGACATTATATATCGAACGTGTATTTCATGCTTAAATGATCTAAAGTTATAATAGAGCTATCTGAAATGACTGTTTTTAAATTAATATGTTGAAAGGTTTGTTTTAATTTCAAATGTATCAAAATTGGCCAATTGTTAATTGTAGCCTCTGTCAGTAATAGTAATTGAATTGAATAGCAGGTTGTCCTGCTACATATACGTAACGTTCGTTGTCGAGCAACTAAAAACGAGGTTTTTCGAAACTGGACGAAAATTTTTGCAATTTAGTGGCATCAAGGAAGCGAATTTTAAACGTGAAAAGGTTAACTTTTCAATTTTTATTTGGTCCACATGACCTTGATATAAAACAAACCGGATTCTCATTTCGAACTGTAGTTATCGCTTAGGCTACTACCAGCTTTGAGCTTTGTAACATTTTTACTCAAAATGCACAATAACTTTCGTCAGGCGACTTTTTCAATATCTCAAGTTTTGTATTGAATTACAAATTTCTCAAAATCTGTTCTAGCATGGTTCTAGTCGGTGTGCAGCAGCAACAACAGCGCCTGTACTGTAGAAAAGTGGTAACAGTGCACTGACTCCTAGAACTTATTTTAGCGCGTCAAATATTACCATTATTGTAATAATTGCTACGTTTCATTATGCTGTCCAATATGGTCTGTGTTGATCATCAAGACTGGCGGGTTACGAACAGCTTCATATATACCTTGTAATTAAATGTTAGCCGATCAATTTAAAAATCGAGAAATAATAGGTTCAAAGAGTAGATTACTGGAGCATTCTCTTAATACACTAACAATATTTCTACAACATTTAAACGTAAAAAGTTTGAAAGTTTTTCACATGAATAATTTCTATTTCGTATGAAATCTAATTTCAAGCTATGATTCGAACCCGTTACCTCGGGTGTGAACTATAAAAACCCATTCGTCAAAACATAAAAGAGGCGATGGATCAGATATCTATATCGAAACAGTTCCATTTTTCAGTTATAAAATATAGCTTAACCTTGAGCTTAGACCATTGATTTAAATTTCGGCTTCTATTTGATTTCTAGCCAAATACAAAGACAGATTAGACCGATATTATATAGCTCTTGATCACTTTTAAGTTCGTTGTCGACATTTCAAAGGTCAAGACGTCGTATTTCGACATTCGCTGCTGCAAAGCAACCAAAAGCAACTTCAAACACTGAAAAACAAAATTACGTTTGGATTTAAAGGCAAAAGACCTATCATAAGATATCATCATATAATTTGACCTTTTGCAGTGATTATAATTCCAATTTATTTCTACTTAGCGTTGGTTTAAGAGAGCGCAAGTAGAACCAGAGGTGTATGTGGGTAAAGATTTTTTTACCCGCATTGCGCCTTACCCACAGAAATTATTTTTTTACCCGCGAGCATACCCGCGCAAAATTCCTTGACCCGTTAATCGTCTTTACCCGCGCAAAATTTCTTTACAGTTACCGACCTTGTCTGCCCTTATTTTTTCTTCTGTGTTCAATACAATTGTGTTATTTTACAGTGCATAGATGTGACTCTCTTAATTTACATTAATACCAAAAACTTTTTATTAGTAACTTTCAAAACAAACCATCAAGTAAAAAATGTAACACTGAGCAATATTGTACATTACACCTATTATTGTTAAAACTAGGTTGTTTTCCGATGGGTGATCAGTGAATCAAAACCTTCTGGTCTGTACAAAATCGTGGCAGTTCAAAACTTAAAAGCGCGTTAATCACGGTTTCGCCGCAATTTCTCTTAAGACCTCTTTCAGAAATCTGTAAACATATTGTTCCACGCCAAAGAAAAATATTTCCTCTAGAGGAAGGCGAAGAATGTGAGCAAATGGAATTGCATATATATTGTTGCTGCCTTTTAAAAAGCCACAATTTTTTAGATTTAGGCACAGTACATTTCAGGAATGTACTTATTTTTCACTCATACGATGAAAACAGTTTAAAAATTCAAGTTTTTCTACATTATGTGGTTTCAATTTTCTTATGAAAATTTTAGGCGGGTAAAGACTCACAAATTTTTACCCACGCTTTCGAATTCTTTACCCGTGTGGTATTTCCGAGCCCAAAATTTTCATACCCGTGAATAGTACGCTGTATATATCTGGGCAATATGTTTGCGGCTATATTTTGGTAAAAGAAATTTTGAGCCTTTGATGAACTTTTTCCATAGCACGATTTTCCACACGACATGGTTGGGTGAACAGCTGTCATTTCCTCTTAATGACTGTATTGCCAATTATAGTACTCGGAACATAAATCTCCTCCTGAAATTTCTAGAAACGCAAGAAAATAAGGGACCAAGCTTTAAGATAACATAATAGAGTTTAGTGGCAAAATAACTTTTTATCACTCGCGATTCTTGTTGGAAAAAATTGTTACATGCAATTGTTACCTTCTCGAAATAAAATCCTAGCTGTGTTCCCATGGGTCGTCATACATTCTTAAACCTACCTCATTACTAATGTTAAACTGCTACAACAGTTTGAATGGTCCAAAATTAAATAAAACTCAATCTGCTAACAACTTTAACTTTTTTCTTAATTTTATAGTTTTTTTTCAGGATTCGAGTTTAACTAGCCAGTAGTTTAGAATAAAACTCGTCATGACATTTCCGTTTGATTACGAATCTTGATCAGCCAAAACCGTATTATTCCGCTTAATTTAGTTCAAGCAACAAAGAAATAGTCAATTCTGCTTCCAGATGTAGAAAAAATTAGCTTTTAATTTGATTTCAAAGTGAACAAAAATTAGCTTAAATCTAACGGCACTGAACTGCCGTATACCACCAAGAGACTGAATACTAAGCTTTGTATGAGCATATAAACAACGCTGACATTAATTCAACATAACACAAGCAGATGCGCAATCGGTAATGTTTGATGGTCGCCAGTTTGAATCCAAGCAGTAAGTGTCTAAGGACTGCTTTACACGGCCTGCGCTTTACCCTCTTAAATTTTATTTTTAAACCAATTGTATATCTGCAAGTTTACATCATGAAACAGTTTTATAGCGAGTAGCAGAGTGCAAACAGAGGTGAAAAATACCCAGCCAAAAGTCAGCAAGATTTGTATAGCTGGAGTTGGCGGTGAAATATACATACGAGCGCAGTAAATGTTTAGATAGAGAATTTTAAAAAAAATTCCGCAGTGTCAAAGGTTAAGTCTATTCAGAAATTACTCGGAAGTTACCTCAGGCGGTGACATACCGAGGAGTTAGGGGCGCAGCTATGCCCTTTGTCATCAGGAGAACCCAAGAATTCTGGGGACCTTTGGGGTCTGGAGAATTCTGGTGGGGTTTCCATCGCATTGCAAAGCATTGAAATGTATGTTTATATGGCAAAATTCCACTAGAAAGTTAGACAGTGCTAACCTTGATCCGCGTGAGAAAACAACCGTAATACCCCCAAAACAAATGTTATATATTTTTACGTAAAGTTAGCTATTTTCCGCACGCATTATGCAATTTTTACTGAAATGTTTTCAATTTTAGATTTAAACCGGGACTCACAGGTGCGAGGCATTTATCGTCACCGCTCGACTATAAAACCGTTATGCTCAATCTCGAAGGTGCTTTGACGTTTTGTGAAAAATCAGTCATACACTTTAGTTCGACAACTATTCTGCATTGAGCACGGTGCGTTATATTTCGTTTGATACACATTTTGCAGTTTCTTATATGGACCAGTGTATACAGCAGGGCCGTAACAAGAGTATAAGAATATTGCTAGGCCTAAGTTTAAGCGGAAGAATGAGCTTTACCTATGCTGAGCAGAAAATTAATTAGTTTAAAGCTTAAGCTTACTCTATAGCAGGCCCTGAGAAAATTGTTCCGACCCTGATCCGTGGTATTACAAATGTAGCTTTTATTTAAAAAGAAGTTTTATTTTTATACCAGATCAAAGGTTTGTAACAAATTAACTTGACCTTGAAAATTTTATCACAAATTCATTGCAGCTAAGAGTTCAGTAAAAATACTTCATTGGTATATGGAAGCCTTGTTCGTAATTAGCTCAAAATATAAAGTTAGTCAACGCATATTTTTTACATATTCACACCCACTAGTTTCATAAAGAAATTGTTTTGTTAAGCAGGCAAATACAGTAAAAAATTGCTAAATTTGCAAAAACGCCAGTTTGCTGTAAACTTTCTCTACTGATCCCCACGTGCAAACCGTAGAGGAACATTTTAACCGCATTCATGTACATGTTGCGTGACTATATCATTAATATTAACGCATTGCATTATGAAATCGCGAAATTTAGAATATATCAAAAATTGGTGTTCAATTATTACGATAGCTCGATGTAGATGAACGTAAATTTGCTATTTTTGCACACAAATTACTAAAAACGTCAGTTTAATGCGTGCGTGTGATGACATTTTATGTTATTAATTTTTTAATTAGATTCAGCGAATTAATAACTCAATCTGGCTCCAATGATATCCATACAACTTTGTTCTGGTTTCATTATGTGGACTAACCAATCAGTGACGATAGGGACAGTGAAAAATGAATTTATTAAGCTCAATTCATGTTTTTGAGGCGCTACGAGTTTTAGAAATTTTTCAACTGGCAGCACAAGTATTCTAGAAAGCAATCCTTTATTTCGATAAAAATTATCGATAGAATGCTTATATATCGCGTGCAACAAGGTCAATGTTTTACGTTTACAAAATTAAGTGAAGGACGCAGGCCTGTAGCCAAGAGAGGCAGGGGAGTCCGGAGCCGTTCTGAAAGATTTTGCCCCTTAATGTTTTCAACCTTGCTTGTAAGTCAACAAAAACCAATGTATGCCCCTACTGAAAATTTTTTAGCCCGCCTAGGAAAGGTGAGCTGGCTGCAGGCCTGGTAGAACGATTCTTAATTCTATATTTTCAGTCCACGGTATCGCTATTCAGTAGTACTCAGCAGAAGCTTGAAAATCGATTTACGGTATCTGAAGACGATAAAAACTACTGAAATCCGACAAGTTATTAACATCAAAGAGGGCAGTTTGCTTGTTGTGGTCAAAATGACTTAGCTAAAAGAATACGCGTTATCCTGCTAGATATAAGGGTTTAGACATGTTCGAATGATATGAGCGAATAATTGAAATTTAAAAAACTGCCTGTACAAGTATGCAGCGCTATTTTGCCCAAATTTTTAACTCTTAAAGTTACGACTAAGATCAAAGCTTTCTTTGGGTCAGTTTTAGTCTCCGTTTACCAGCTTTTTTGTGGCATATAACTAACTTGAACATTGATTGATATTTAAACCAAACGAGAGCCATATGCCATTGAGAAACGAACAAAAAATCATACATTTTTGAACTACAACTGCCATTTTTCATTTTAAAATATGAATGATTGTTATATGTTAAAGTAGACGGTCTCTGGTTTAACGTATACCACTATAGCGGATCCAAGGCAAGCTACCTCGGACTAAGTCTTCAACTAGGCTCAGTGATCCTGTTTTCAGGTTTAGCTGCAAAATTGTGTTTGGCTTCTAACGCGTGAGCTTTTCCTCATTTTATCTCGTGCCGGTAGCCCTTCAGAAATTTCTCGGTCCACCGCGGAAGTATTCGTAATTGTGTTCGGAAGCTATATAGTCCAAAGCTCCGTTTTCCCGAGTTATGATTCTTGCACTTATAAGGATTAAGCGGACCAGTGATTCAAAAATTATGACACATTTTTTTAAATCTGCAACAAAAACCTGTGGTGTAGTTTTAAAACTATTTTTCCTTTGTCACTGGAAGAAAACTGTATGATATATCCATAGAAACTGTTTTCCGAAATAATTCAAAATTAATTGTGTCCAGCAATTATTGCGTTTGTAGTACAAAACACAACACCTGTTTGAGCCTCCTCGTAGATGCTTGCCCATGCCGTAGCCAACAAATACCAGGAGACTCAACTTTCTTGTAAAATTTTCCGTAGTACGCCAATCTGAGCCTCTGATACATCAATCAAAGCTCCTCGAAAGTTTGCAACTAGACGATTTCAAGTGGTCACAGATTCAAAACGTGTAATGATACCATTGTAAAATTTACATTATAATAACGGCATGGGAAGGACCATGCATCTGATATTAATTACAGATTTGACTATTTAGTGTTTCTGAAAAGTGTGTCCAGAAAGAACCATTCGAGTTTCACTGAAGCTAACAGAAACTCTTCACGGAGTTTTTTCGAATTGTTACAAGCAGAATTTAGCATATTTGAACGAATATTGTTGGCGTAGAGATGTGGATATGTCCATCATCTCGTATAGGTTCGAAAATTTAGTATGTGACATCGGGAAAACACCGAATTCTGGTGTGAAATGCTTTTCTGCACAGTATAGTGTGATTTGATCTGAAAAGGGCGGGTGGACCCTGAAAGCGTCGCCACTGATCTGTGGAATCGCCGTCCGGTAAGCCTAAAGCTCGGTGGGTGCAGAACTTGAAGGCTCTAGATCGAGGGACTTGCTTGCGGCGTCGGACATGCAGTAGTGAATAGAGTGAAATCGGGATAACTCGATAAATCGTGTGAAGCGCGTATTTGGGTGTTTTAAGCGTGAAATATTATTGAAACGGATGGGATGGACTTGATTAAGTCGCTTTTCATTCGGTTTACCAAGTTTTGGGTACTTTATGTGAGGTTTTAGTTGGCTGAAAATATCGAACTTACTTACATAAGAATCGGTTGACAATGAGAGACTAAATAGTTGGTGTAAAGGTTAGTAAAGGCTTTAAAAGGCTTAGCCCAAGCTGGATTCAGCTTGGGCATGGCGGATTTGCCCGGGTTTGCTAAAAATTTTATGAAATTTCTCACTAAAATTCTGTACGGAATTTGGGAAGAAAAGTGATGCATAGCTATCGTGTTGAATTACATGAGTTATCTGCGTGTATATTGATTGTCGGATTTCGGAATCTAAACATTTTAACCCAACTGCATTGCAGACTTCGGATGTACCCTGCAACTGAGGCATGCAAATATTAACTTGACCCTGTAAAATTTGGATCAAGATACATAAGGTACTGTGTAGAACAAGGCTTCATGCATTGTATCATTTCTGGTGTGGTACTCTCACCCGGCGTTATGCCACGTTCTTGGTCTTTATAAAAACATGCGTATTCTGAAAACATATAGAAATAAAAAAACTAAAAATGTAGCTGTATTTAGTGCCTATATTCTTAACAATTTCCATTTGATGATTGGTCCCGTAAATTTCGAAACAGTGAATCTTAAAGTGCAAAAAATTGGTAAATTTTATAGCATTTAGCTGCTGCTACTGGTTAGCCAAGCTTGAACCGTTTAGCTGCCGTACCTAGTCAGCTTGCAGGAGACACATTTGAGAATACGCGCCCATGGCTGCAATAATTTAAATTTTTTTCGTTTCAGTTGCACGTAAAAGAAATTTGCAAATGTACCAAGCCATCTTTATTTTTACATTCGCAAAACAAGATTTTTGCGGAACAACTGTAAAACAAAGTTTAAACAATTTTGTCAATTTGTGTGTGATAACCTGTAAAAATTTCCAAATGGTTAAATTTTTATTTGAAAAAGCACTTTATTAACTGGTCAAACTTAAATCTGAGCGAATCCTGAAGTTTTGCAAAATTCAAGTGATTTCGAAAGTTGGAATTAGCTTTGATGTGTCTGTTTCTCGCTGAATTTTTCCAAAAATATATTAATTTTAAAGTGTAAACAATTAAAATTTCAAATTTTAGTATCATATGGCATTCTACAGGACAATGAAGCTAGTTTATATCACAGCATTGCAGAAATTTTGAAATCTATCATATGATACTGAAAGACGATATTTGGAATATCATATGATATTGCAGTAGGAACAGTAGATGTCACATCAGGATAGCAGACAATTCAAATGTTTTGAATCTGATAGCGTACGTGTAGATAAAATGTTACTGTAGGTGGCGCTGCCCCTCTCAATTATATTTCAAACTAAAAACTGAAACAATAAAACTAAAACCAATCCCAAACCACACCTTAACCCTTTCTGACATGAGTATTTTCTATTTTCCGTTAGACCTACTTTTATGCTAGGATTCGAACTCCAGTGATTGGAGTGGGAGGCGTATACCATCACCACTCAGCTATAGGAGCTTGACGCTCGAGCCCGAGGGGGCTCTCACGTCTTGCTGTGATTTAGTACTATGTATACGTGTTGCAATTGTTAAACACGGTGCGTTATATACTATTTAACGTATATACACTGCGCTGAGTTGCCTACAGGCAACTCAATGTGAGAAGGGGTTATAGATAGTAAACTGAAAATTTTTCGCTTAACCCTTTCTGACATGAGTATTTTCTATTTTCCGTTAGACCTACTTTTATGCTAGGATTCGAACTCCAGTGATTGGAGTGGGAGGCGTATACCATCACCACTCAGCTATAGGAGCTTGACGCTCGAGCCCGAGGGGGCTCTCACGTCTTGCTGTGATTTAGTACTATGTATACGTGTTGCAATTGTTAAACACGGTGCGTTATATACTATTTAACGTATATACACTGCGCTGAGTTGCCTACAGGCAACTCAATGTGAGAAGGGGTTATAGATAGTAAACTGAAAATTTTTCGCTTAACCCTTTCTCACATGAATATTTTCTATTTTCTGTTAGACCTACTTTTATGCTAGGATTCGAACTCCAGTGATTGGAGTGGGAGGCGTATACCATCACCACTCAGCTATAGGAGCTTGACGCTCGAGCCCGAGGGGGCTCTCACGTCTTGCGGTGATTTAGTACTATGTATACGTGTTGCAATTGTTAAACACGGTGCGTTATATACTATTTAACGTATATACACTGCGCTGAGTTGCCTACAGGCAACTCAATGTGAGAAGGGGTTATAGATAGTAAACTGAAAATTTTTCGCTTAACCCTTTCTCACATGAATATTTTCTATTTTCTGTTAGACCTACTTTTATGCTAGGATTCGAACTCCAGTGATTGGAGTGGGAGGCGTATACCATCACCACTCAGCTATAGGAGCTTGACGCTCGAGCCCGAGGGGGCTCTCACGTCTTGCGGTGATTTAGTACTATGTATACGTGTTGCAATTGTTAAACACGGTGCGTTATATACTATTTAACGTATATACACTGCGCTGAGTTGCCTACAGGCAACTCAATGTGAGAAGGGGTTATAGATAGTAAACTGAAAATTTTTCGCTTAACCCTTTCTCACATGAATATTTTCTATTTTCTGTTAGACCTACTTTTATGCTAGGATTCGAACTCCAGTGATTGGAGTGGGAGGCGTATACCATCACCACTCAGCTATAGGAGCTTGACGCTCGAGCCCGAGGGGGCTCTCACGTCTTGTGGTGATTTAGTACTATGTATACGTGTTGCAATTGTTAAACACGGTGCGTTATATACTATTTAACGTATATACACTGCGCTGAGTTGCCTACAGGCAACTCAATGTGAGAAGGGGTTAAGGGAGTCGCTGGCCCCACCTACTCTCTCTTGGAATTTAAGTTATGCTCAGACGTTGCTACGAAGGGTAAAAATGTTATAAAATCTATGCGTGGCGGCTGGAGCACAATGTCAGTTTTACTTGGGCCATGCGTGGCCACTGAATAATTACGCTGTCATGCATATTGTCCGAAATGTATTAGCTAGGTGGTTGGGGGTGACATATTGTTGTTGTTCTTTGTGGTTGGTTGTTGTTTAAAAGCAGGCTTTGGTGAATGTCTGAGATTCCCAAAGGCGCACAAATTATGCAAATCAATCTGACAGCCTCCTTAATCATTATATACTTTGAGCTAGTTATGTTTGCGGCAAATCTTTTTACGGTTTTCGATTATTAAGTGGCATTTGGTGAATTAGTTCTTATTGAGTAATTGATTGGCATAGCGGTGTTGGGAGACTTAGGCAAGTCGGTTTAGAGTTGATAAAAGTCACGGTAGCTCCGATGTGAGCCCACGGTGCACCGGCGTAAGGACATCTGATAAAAGGAGCGCATAGTGCGGGGTCTAAGGGCAGTACTGGGGGTTTAGGGGATCGTTTTGGGATGTGTTAACGGGATTTCTTGGGGAATTTATTGGAGTTTTCTGAGGCTCAGTCAGTTCCAGCGGGGCTAGTTTTGGCTGGTTTTTCTGGGGATTCTTGGGAGTTTTGTACGGTAATTGGGGATTTTACGGAGCTTTCTGAGGTTGTGTCACGTGTGTTACATTGGTCTTTGTACGGTGTGAGCTAGAGGTTTAGTGGACTAACAGGTTAAAGTTATCGTAGTAAACCTGCGAAAAGCACCAAAACAAACGAACACTCGGCACCTTGGCAAGAAATAAGTTCAATGGGGAGATATTGTGTCATACTCGTGCTTTACTTGTATGCTTTAATATACGGTGTTGGGGGATAATAAAAGGAGAAATACCACTATATTATTGAACCAGAGCGAGATAGTGTCGTTGAAATGCGCACTCAAGCGCGGAGTTGGTGATTTGGATAAGCACAGAAAATCACGAACTATTCACAGTTACCAGCTATTGTCACAGGGACAAAACGTGTTCCTGGCTGCTCCAGGTATAAACGTAAACCCCACACAGCGCTTTGCAATTAACGAAATAAAGTCAAATTGCTAAGTCAAAAACAGCAAAACACAATGCGGAAAAGTTAACAAACAATACCTTAACGTGAAAGTTTAATTGTTTCATACATTTAAATGCATATTTCAGGTTTTTTCCTAAAATTTCAGTATTAAACTTTAGATTTAAGATCAAAATTCAAATAGTTAAACGTTAAATTTTGTGCTAAATTTAGCGTAGTAAGTTTCTAAATAGATACAGATCTCCTATGTCAAAAATCAAATTTTACATCAGAATTTAGCTTAGAAAGCTTTAACCTCAAGAACACACCCAATATGGTTTGATCTTAAGCGAAAATGTTAGCTAAACGTTGAAGTTACGTTTGTTGAAAAAATTCGAAACAGAATATTACATATGCGCAGACAAAATAACAAAATGCAAATTTACTCAATTTCAACTGACGGTCTGGTTTGAATATTCTCTTCTTTAAGTACGATATTGCGATTCCATGCTATACGGACAACAATAGAATCGCCGAAAATCAAATGTTTGCTCAGTTGCGAATTCATAAGCATATGTGCTGCTAAATATACTGATTGTTATACGACAAAACAATTCTTTTTAGAACTTAGAAAATAGTCCAACAATGACCGAAAACTGAATTGGGTAAAAATTGTAATTACACCTGCGCCTAGAATATTATAAACTCTATGGAAATGTAAATATTAACGAACACAACGAAAAACTGCTTGGAATTAACGTTTGATTTGGAACTAATGCCGTGTTCTCGTTCTTTACATTGGCCGTAATTCTTAACGGAATCAAAATATTTCGTAAACAGAAACACGCATGAAAGTCCAGTTTGGGAATCCAAAACAGTATCTTTTCCTAAATCCGTCATCCGCACTGGACTCGCTTCTGGTTTCCGTTTCCAGTGTGAAATTCTCGGCTTTTATATATGTGGATAGCATGGTTCCAACGGAATTCCGGTTCCGACTAAAATTCCGAAAAAATTTGGGTTCAGATTCCGACTCCGACTTGCTTCTATTCGGATGCCGGAATTACAATTTTTCGGTTATGAGTTTTTAAGCTGACAGAACTTAAATTTTGCCTGTTTTTTCGTTTGTTCGCAAATCTGTTTGTTTTTGTTAGTCAGTACTCTCGGTAGCAGAGTAAACCATTTCAATGATTGTCAAAATGTGACTGCAACTGAAAACTTTAAGCTCTACATTTAAACGAATAACAAAATCTAAATTTAAAATTCTACTCCATAGCGGCAAGCAGTGATGTTAGCCCCACTAGTTCTCAAATATAGCTCGATATTTGGTTCAACAGTATTCTGGCTGCAGTAAACACGACACTCCATTCAATTGGTTAATTTTCAAAAATTAGGGCCTGTTATTTATGATTTCATAAGACTTCATATTTAAAGTTTTGAATTTAAACTTAAGGCCAAGTTGTTGCTGTGGTTTGAGAATTGACAGGCTGCTCTTAGAATTGGCAGGCCTCCATTAATATTATAATTTTACCGGTTATTAAATCGCTAATACAGTCAGCTATACAAGCAATTTTTCTGAACCTCTGAACAATACAGAAAAATACGCAGCAACAAAAAGTCAAAAGTTATACTTTATTTTTTTGATATAATTACTAAAACATAACTTCCGATTCCGATTCCAGTTCCGACAAAAAAATTAATTTTGATTCCAATTCCGCTTCCGACAAAATGTACTTCCGATTGGAACCCTCCAAAATATCCGTTGGAACAAACCAAAAAATTCCTTGTGAAAATGACATTGGTATAATAATCATTGACTTGTTAAACGCAAATTGATAATTGTCTTGAATTAATTTAATGCAGTCAGTGTCATATTTTAGTCATATCTGTCTGCGAGTTGAAGGCAATAAACATGAACGCCGCATAGTAACGCAAATCTATTAACATTTTAAAAGTTGTCAATTCTAACCTGTAAAACATTTGGTCATTAAATCCATACCTGCGTACTCTGTTGCTCCAAATAGTTATATATATATATATATAAGATATGTATGTATTGATATATTTATTATGTATAGCTATATATGTATATCTGGTGGTGGCAAAGATTAGACTTTTACTCTCATTCTGTTCGTAGAGTTTTTCCTCTTTTGCTAAACAGTCATTTTCAAGAGTTAAAGCCAACCACCCATTGGTGGGTAAGCTTTTAAGCCCGAAAGCACCATTATTGTTATGAATGGGCAAAGTTAAAAACCATTGCCGGTTGTTGTACATATGGTGGTCTATATATAGAAGTTTTAGTATACCAATAATGCGAAAAAGCTACGGGTATTCATTCAGACATCTATTCAACGCATTGCCGAGCAATAGACAGTATAAAACAATCAACTCAAAAGCACTGTATCTGTATCAGGCTAGTAATTAGTTTCACATTGTAGAGAAGCGAAAACAATATCACAAGGGGTTTTCAGGCATTTCAAATGACTGAAGAAGGGACTGTGTCCATTCTGCGATCCTCCTCTGGCTACAGGCCTGATTTATATCTGTATATGAGCATGTAAAAATGATTAGGGTAGATGCAGTTACGCCTAACGATATTCTTCAATTATAGACAAAGTAGAGCAAACTATCTATAAATTACGGTTTCCTAATGGTTCCGGGATGTGCAGGTAAAAACTAATTTCTTGTGAACAAAAATATATACTTATTTGTCAACAATGTAAACCTCATATAGTGAGCAGGGTTTTAATATACATGTGTAATAAATTGCCGAAATAAATCTGCAAAATGTACAAAATGATTAGTCTGTTGTCCTAACGTTTGATAGAACACCTCATGTAAAGATCAGCGGCGGAACGTTATTGCGATGGTCCGGTACATTGTAAGCTTAAGCTTTACGCCCATGTTACTTTAAGGGGCTTGCATCAAGACAGGGCTCGATTTCATAGATAACTGGGATGCGTTAGCTGGCGCAGGACACCGGTGTCCCTCACGTGGACGCCAAATTTATAAATTAAGTGCGAGCCATATTTTAATAAAACAAAAAAATTAGTAAATAACAAACTTAAAAAAATTTTCATCCAAGTGAAATGAAGTATACTTAATGCGGTCGTAAGGCCATTGATTGTATATACCCTGGATGTCGTTATTTTTATGAATTTTGAATTAATCGGCATCGCAGAAGATGCCGAAAAACTCAACTGGGGCAGCGTGAAACATTCGTTGGCACTTACAACTGCAACAAACACTAAGTGTGTTAGCAATATCAGATTTAAGAATTTTGTATGCATAGCATTATTATTATCCAGCAAATATGTCGTAGCCGAAAGTGCAATACAGCCGCTTAGTCGTAACTGTAATTTTTTACATTTTAGGAACAAATATACATGCTTGTCTAAGAAATCCAACAAAATTACAAGAATATTGCCTTCGTTAGGTCATGGCTCAATTCCGCTTCGGTGCGGACGCCTACCATTGTTTAACAAGTTTGTCAACAGTGTGATCCAGACCCTGGATGTGGGGCGGTTTACGCTGCACAGTCTCAGATTTGTTGTCAACATACCCCCATGTAAGTTGGTTTTTGCAATGCCACTGTGCGCACAGTTAGCTATGAATTTTGAGCCATGTTTACGCTTAGGTTTAGGCTTAGGTTTTGAAATATGTTTGTACTACTGCTACGGCCATGTTCAATGCATTGGCCGAATTTTCCAGCCAAGTTACATACTAAAATCCCTTTTAGTAGAAAGATATTTGCAAATAACATTGCGTCTTTGTTCAAACCGTTTTGGCTCTAGTACACTTCCGCGTACATTTACCCCAGGTTTAGGATGTAGGCTTGTACATGTTTAGAAAAATCCTACTTATGTCTGAGCCGTTGACTAAACGTTTCCAAAGCGTAAGCCTTCGAGTCGACCTTGAATTGCAGGAATCTGCACGAAAGCCACTATAGTTCATCAAATAAACAGATATATTAAATGTCTGAATGTTGCTCAAAAGTTAACTGAAAGCAGTACAAAAACAAACAAAAACATCATGAAATATAGTTGCAATTGCAAACTATACTTTTATAATTGTGATTGAATGGTTTCCATTGCGCAAAACAGGGCTAACGTTAAAATGGGAATATACTTTGAAAATTTCTTTTAGACTGTTTTTACTCCTTCGTGTATGAATATTTGCAATTTCATCAGAAACTAATCGTCAAGATCGAATTCGTATAGTGAATTTTCGTATAACAGGCGCTTTACCGTCACCAAACAGCTACAGAAGCACGACGCTCGAGTATGAGAGGTTCTTGTGTCTTGCGGAGATTTTAGTCTACCCATATGTGTGAAATTGTTGAACACTGTGATTGTGCATTAATTACAAACGCATAGTTTGCAATTACTTTCTCATAGTATACTCTTTGCGGAAAGGGATAATCACACTTAACATTTCCGTTTCAGCCGCTGCTTAGGATGCCCTAGGATGCGGTTTACAGCTGAACACACTCTTGTTTGACTTAGATGCACAAATTACACAAAAAGCATAAGTTTGCAATTTCCTTGCTACTGATTTCGTAATTTACAAACATATAAACATTGAGCAGCAGTCATTAGGACATGCATGGTAAACAGAGGAAAAGTATCGATATTAAGTTTAGCAAGAGTGAATGATATTCTTGAACAAGAGTGTGCAACTCTGCTATTCCCGCATGTTACAAAATGTACCAACGGGAGTTGCGTTTTTGGTCTACCGCTTATTTAGAGGGGGTCGCTCGCTGTCACATGCAATACCGTTAATTAACTAGAAGTGGAGCATTTGTGATGCCAGATACATACATTGCCATAAATCGCACACGTTGTACCCCCTCTAAATAACGATTGGTCGATCAAAAACTCAACGCATGCCGGGTTGAATTTTGTATCATGCGGAACCCCAAGGGTTGCATACTCTTGTATTGCATGTTGATTCTCAAATGAAAGGAAATCTTGGATTGTAAAAAAAAATTAAAAAATTTGATGATCGGCGGTTAAATTCTATTTCACAAAATATTGGCCATTTGAATTTAGCTTAATATTTTAGTAAATTCATGAAGCTAAAAAAATTAACAAAACACAGTTTTGTTAACAAGTATAATTGCTACAATATGTTGTCATCGGCAAGCTTAATACGTAAATTGAGCCGTAGTTTTAAGACAATCTTATATCACAAGGCAAACACTGTTCAATAGAATATTAAGACAATAAAAAAGCTTCTTAAAGACACTCTCAATATATTATTAATCATAAAAACGTTCTTACATCATAAACAAGCTCGAGACTAGAAATTGTTTAAAGGGGAGGGATGCAGCAAGAGAACGATAGAAAATCATTTTAAATCATTTTTCATAGAACTCTTTTTAATGATGTCGATGAATTTTTCAGCCACGGAAGGGTAACTGAAGATGACGTCTGTATAGGGTAGAGGTGCCCGTCATGGGTCGTTTTAGATGCGGTCGTGATCATAAATGTTCGTCGTACATGAACACAGACGTGTAAATGATACATTAAAATGTTATAGGGTTTCTTAATTTTTAATAAATCAATATGAAATACCTCTGCGTATTTATATCCTCTATCGATGACAAACAAACTACGGAAAGAAGCGCTTGTTGTGTCAAAATTGAATTGTTTTGCCATCAAGAATAATTCGTTGAATATTACATTCAGCGATATAGAAGACTTGAATGAATAGCAGAAATAAAGCTACCAGATGCTATTAGCAATGCGGTTGTTGTCAATTGTCATTTACACGCAAACTATGCATGAAGATATTTTAAGATTTGTCAGCAAGAGCGTTCAAATTATTAATAATAAAATTTCATTGAAATGAGCATTAATACTTGAGAAGTCGTGGTTTCAGCTGTATAGTAGCATCTATCGTAAGTTTTAGTAAAAGGTTATGCGAATTGAGCTAGCTTCATGTAAGCACTGCGAAAGTATTAACTGTGAAATTATTTGAAAATTTTCTTAAAACCGTAGCCTATGCTTTTACTGCACAAGATAAACCGGAGAAAATATAACAAAAATAGTGATAGCTGAATTTTTACCGTCATATCTGAAGTATGAATTTTTCCATTTATAAATATATTTGTTGTGTTTAGCCTGAGTGAACAACAGATATTAAACTCAAGTTAAAGTTGATTACAGTAACAAAACCAACAAGTGCCAGAAAATTACATGTGAATAGTTTATATACACAATATACTACGTCAGTTCCGCCCACGATTCTGACGTAATTGGTACAATATTGCATCATTGTTTACGCAACGTGTCTGTTGCATCATGTGTAGCTATGTTACATCATCATTATCATCATAACACGTCATTCTGCTTCACATGCTTCAGTCATGTGTTGACACCTCCCGACCAGCTTTGTGGCATCAAAGCGCTGAGTAACCCCATCGATCTGGTGCCTTCCGGGAGCGAGTAGAACGACGTAGGTTTCCGGGTCCGTACACGTTTTGTGGTCGTGACGAATTATCTGCAACGACGGTTGTTTGCTCGTTCATTCGATTGCGCTCGTCAGCCGGTTCGTCGTCTTCATCAGTTGCGCAGCGGGGTTGTAATTGGTGGATGTGACGGCGCCAGACTGGGCCGCGCGGCAACACCTTTACGTTGACTGATCGAGAAAGAGCGTAGCAAGGAGAACCCACTGAATAGTTTTGAGATATTCGAGCTACTGGACAAGACTGTGTCTTTGCGGCATCTCTTGCTTGGCGGCCCTGGGCGATGTGAGGCGGAGATGGCAGCAATATGTCGATCTTGGTGCGTATTTGACGACCATTGAGCATTTCGCTAGGCGAGTAACCTATCTCCAGTGGAGTGCGGCGATATTGGATTAAGAAGTGATGCAAAGCTTCTTGAACCGGCAAACTAGATTTCCGGATGGCTTGTTTGAAGGTCTGAACCATCCGCTCGGCCGCTCCATTTGTTGCAGGGTAATAGGGCGCGCCGGTGAGATGAACGATGCCCCTTTCGCGACAAAAAGACTGAAACTCCTCAGATCGGAACGTTGGGGCGTTGTCAGCGACTATAGTGTGGGGGTAACCAAAGTGTGCGAAATCCTGATCAAGAAGTGCCATCGTAGTCTTAGTTGAAATTGAAGTTGTCGGATGTATACATGGGTACTTCGTATAACCGTCGACGAGGATGAGCCAATTGGTACCCATGAAGTTGATGGCGTGGTCGATGTGTAAGCGGCTCCATGGCTTTTCTGGCATTATCCACGGATGTACTGGAGGACGCGAAGGAGAGGTTTGATGAGCGGAGCAGCCCTCGCAGGAACGGCAAACAACGCCAATATCGTCGTCAAGCCTCGGCCAATACACAGCTGTTCTAGCTAGTTGTTTCATGCGCTGTATACCGAAATGACCGGTGTGTAGAAGCTTTAGAACAGCTTGCCGTAGTACCACCGGAACAATGACTCGGGAACCATAGAGTAGACAACCGTGAGCCACAGAAAGCGAATCAGCTATTTTTCGATAATCGGCGACTGATTCAGAATGTTGAGCTGGAGCTGTTGGATCATTTTGAGGCCAACCTTCACGAACATAACGCATTTGCAGAGAGATAACAGGATCCTTTTGAGACTCTTTGGCCATTGAACTCGGATCAGCCGGACGTATTTGTTGACTGATAGTCTGGATTTGGCAGACGGTGTCATTATCGGCGTCGCCTTCCTCACCATCGAATTGACGATCGGGTCCAACAGGCAGACGACTTAGTGCGTCGACGTTGCCGTGATCGTTTGTTTTTCGGTATTCAATTGTGTAGTCGTACTGATTGAGGAGCAGTGACCACCGGGCAAGTCGGTTTGCTGCTATTGCTGGTGTTGCTTTAGATGGGCTGAACATTGAAATTAGAGGTTTATGATCTGTTATCAGCAAGAAGCGGCGACCATACAAAAATTGGTGGAATTTACGAAGAGTGAGTTTCGGTTAACGTTTTCGATGCGTAGGCTATCGGACGCTCGCTACCGTCTGGATAGCGGTGAAACAGAACGGTCCCCACGCCAACCTGAGAATCGTCGCAAGAAATACCGATCGGTAACGACGGATCGTAATGAACTAGGACAGCGTCGGTGCACAGCATTTTCTTCAGCTGGTCGAACGCTGCTTGTTCGTCGGCACCCCAAGACCATTGAACGTTATTTCTTGTCAGTTGGTGGAGCGGTGCCATTATAGTTGATAGATTTGGCAGGAATTTGCCGTAGAACTGAATAGAGCCTAGGAATGACCGTAGACTGGAGACGTCGTGTGGAGGTGGCATCTGACGGACAGCTTCCACTTTTGAGCCCTTTGCAATCCCTTCGTTGGATAAGCAATGTCCCAGATATTCGACTTTGCTTTGAGCGAATGAGCATTTTTCGAGGCGGCATCGCAATCCTTTGTCGCTGAGACGTTGAAATAAGGCTCGCAGATTGCGAAGATGAGCAGCAGCGTCAATTCCGCTGACGAGGATGTCGTCAAGGTAGACGGCGACGCCTTCGAGGTCGCTCGTTAGGCGTTCCATAATCTCCTGGAAATAGCCTGGAGCCGATTTAATACCGAAAGGAAGTCGTAACTGTAGCAGAACGCCTCGGTGAGTGCTGAGGGCCAGTCGTTTTTGGCTTTCCGGAGCTAGCGGAATCTGGTTGTATGCGTCCGCTAAGTCGATCTTTGTGAAGCCGTGACCACCGCCCAGCTTCCGCATCAGATCATCTGGAAGAGGTATTGGTTGTCGATGGGACTCGAGTTGTGGGTTGATCGTAGCAGAGTAATCACCACAAACTCGAATGTTCGATTTTGTCTGACCCGGCAGTAACGATTTTCGAATTGGGACGACTGGGGTGCCGTAGTCGTTGAACTGGGTAGATCTCCAAACACCTCGTTTGATACCGTTGTCGTACGCTTGAGCCAAATCAGTTTGGAGCGCAAACGGCACTGGGCGTGCTTTACAGAATACTGGCTTTGAGTTGGGTTTGAATTGCACCTCGAGCTCGAAATCTTTCAGGCAACCAAGCTCAGACTTGAAGATCTCTGGAAACTCGCTGCAGAGCTGTTTACACGCTTTTTGAAGATTAAGATCGGGTTGAGCATTGTTGCTTTGAACAATGTTGATAGAAGCGGTAGCCTCGTTTGCCTGGGCGAGCGCGTTGAGGTCGATGCCTAAATCGATGATTGATTTGCGTCCCAATAGGTTAAGGTTTGCTATCTGAGCCACATTGAATTCGATTGAGCGCTCGGAGCCGTTGGCGAGGGATGCATTGGCTGTGAACCAACCGGCAACTGGGATTGGAGTACCCGTGGCACTTTCGTAACGGCTGTCGACCGCTTTGAGTGAGGGATGCCCCGCAGCTGACCATATATCCTCGGAGCAGAAGTTGTCGCACGAGCCTGTGTCGACTTCGAACAAGATGGGTGTGCCGTTGAGGTTGATCCGTTGTTGAAACTTGGGCACGGCTGCCACCTTGAGCACTTGATCAGCATCACGTTTGTTGATCGCATTGATTGATCGAGCATTGCGTTGTTTGGATAAGCATACTGTTTGCAAATGCCCTTTCTTGTGACAGTAGTTGCACTCGGTGTCCTTGTGCCGACAGTCCTTTCCGGTATGATCGGTTTTTCCGCATCGGCCACACGTACCCTTTGGGAACTGGAATGATTTGTTCGAGGCAACGGTTGCCGGACGGGACGGTTTGGGCTTCGATCGCGGACCCCGTTTCGACTGACTTTGAACGACTGCATTGACCGCTTTTGAAGACCCGCCGTACACGGTTTCTTTGGCGACTTTTGCGGCGTCCTCGGTTTCTATAGCCACTGCGATCGCTCTCGAAAATGTCAACTCGTCGTCTTTGATTTTGAAGAGCGCTTTCAAGACGGCTTCGTTGTTGAGTTTTTGTTCAGATGGGTTCGTCAACTAAAACAAGCCCAGGACGGCCTAAGGATAAAAACCATCATCTAAATAAGGACCATCCAACTGAAATCAAACCCTGGGCCAGCTCGATTTGTTAGGGGGCTACAAAATTTTGCAGGCAGGACATACAAAGGTTTTCAATAGTTTACAAGCAAAGTTTAAAATTTTTACGAGGGGGATTTTCTAGAGGGGTCAGCATCCACAGGCTCCTTTTGGCTACGGGCCCGACTAAAATTAAATGTTAGCAGGTACCAAACGTGTCATGAAGCTGTGAGAGTTTTCCAAAATGTTATACTCACAGAAATTACAATTGTCGATTCAAACTTAAAGATGACGTCAAAATTGTACAAGTTCTTCGCCACAGTATTACTATAAAGCTGAAAATCAAAAATTTCAGCAGACAGATAAAAAGATTTTAAACAGACCTCGCACAAAATTACTCAATTTTGGGCAGACAGTTGAGAAAACTTTATTTGCTCGAAAAATATTGCGGGCAAAATAAAAAAACCTTTGCACAGCATGCATATATATACCGCAATCGGATGCCTTGTTTTGAAAGTCACGTGCTCCGACTTCGACTACTTCCCCTGATTTCGACAATTACGTATGAAATCAACTGTCGTTAAATAACCAATTTATGTAACTCTCATATACTTAAAATGTTCGTCTCTCACATTTTTATGTGCGTTTGATACGTTGTTATTGTAATTTTACTTCGTATTTTTACTCACTGTGTTATCGCATTTACAAAGCAACGAAGGTAGAAAAGTGTAGGAATAAAGACGCTGGTTTTAACTTTAGATTCTTTGGTTCAGGCCTCGCTTTAAGATTGGGCTTATTTTGTAATACAAATCATTTTTGGGATTTAATAATTTAAGGCGTTCGCTTTGATTCAACAGATGATTTGCGACACACTCTGACGACTGCTAGGAATTGTTATTCCGGCAGTGATATGCGATATTTTTCACTATCTGGTTCCGAGATTGAATGAGGCATTGTTTCATCGGGCGTTAAAGTGTTCACGGAGTTGATAATTCAAGGTTGACGCAATCTGATAATTTTTTGTATACTAATTAGTATGCGAGCGACTTATAACGAAAGCTAGCGTTACCACAGGATTTTCATAAATAGCCTCATCTGTACATGAGCCGCTTTTGTTAATTTTAATCCCGGTTGCATTGTGGCTTTGAGTTGAAACAGACTATTTAATAAAAAAGGATTAGTAAAAATTACAATAAATTTGCAATTTTATTAACGATGCAGCAACCACACCCATACCTCCCATTTTGGGGGGCACCTCTAAAGGGACCCCCCACACTAACCGGTTGAAACAAAAACCGCCGGATTTAAAATGCGCCTGACTTCTCGCTCGCGAGTTTGGGGGCCCCACCCTTAAGTTTGAGGGAAGCACCCCTACTCCGACTCTGACGACGCATACACATTTTGACACGTAAAAAGTGAAATTTGAACTTTTCAAAATCTATCAGCAATTTTACGCGACACAGCAGTCGGGCTACGTGTCGTTTGTTTACTGGGTGCTTGCCAATCATCGCCACCAGCATAAATTCAGTAGTATATATTTAGTGTACTAGTAGTACTAAAGGTGTATCATTATTTCCAGGAGTTTACTTTTTAATGAAGCTTTATATTTTATAGTTGCATTAAAACAAGCTTTAGCCAATGATTTTTAATTCAGTGCCGTGGAAAGCGACCCCCGAATCCCTCGATGGGAGAGGCTGGGTGTCTAGGGTGGGCTCATTTTGACCGGAACAAAATTTACGGTTTTTTGCTAGTTTCAATTTGCTAAAATTTGAAGTAGCAAAATTTTCGCACTTCTTGCAACAGTATACTTTCTATGTTTTTATGCTGCGCGTTTGTTAATCGAGATGCTGTTTTGAAAGCGTGTCAGTAAGTGAACCCGGTTCGTAATATTTCAGCAGTTTGTATAAAGTCTCTTGGCTGCAATTCTGTGTTTCGTACTGAGCAGAAATATAATTACAGTTAAGACTTTGCCCCCCATTTCGAATGTCCGAAGTATGTATCACCGTCAATGGCTGCTGCAAATTTGGTTGTTTTTAGCTGTCCACCTCCGGGTGGTCGTTTTCAACTCAAGTTTCGCAAAGATGATCGTTAAAACCATTACAAAATTTCTGCGAATATAAATTTCGTAAAAAATTTGCAGTCATCGTGGCGCCTTCAGTACCCCACGCTTAGTGATTTTCGATGTTCCAATGTGTGAAGAAAACAAGATTCTGTATAGTGTTCAGTATCTGAATTGGGGGGAGGCACATGTTGCTATTGGGGTCACTGTTCTCCGGGAAAAAAGAGTCCGGGGAGGGGTTAAAATATTTCCGGAAAAAGTGACCGATGGCATGTTGTTTTATGACAGTGCTGTCCGAGGTCCCAATTTACTCAAGGGGTCTGTTTACCTGGTTTGAAGGGCCTCGGACCACCACGGCCCTGTTTAAATTTGGTAAACAAATTGACACATTTCGATTCTCTTTCACAAATGTAGTATTTTCGTGCTATGTTGAATATATTCGATCACAGGACACGAAATATCAATCGTTTTAGGTTTAAACGCCAGTATAACCATGTTGAACGATAAAGCCGCTGTGCTGACAATATGCAAACGCAAATTTCCGATTGCAATTCTGGCAAGACTTAATTCTATTGGTTTCAATTGCGTTATTAATTCATACTGAAATGTTGGCGCATCAAAAACAGTATTTACGAGAAGTATTTTTTACGTTTTTTCCGTTTTCTTTCGTGTTTCCATCTCTTCAATATTAACGTTTTTCAACAATCTCTACTCAACTTCTTATTATACTTTCGCTTACAACAGCAGTTTCTTCCAATGAACGTTGAAACGAGTTTTTAATGAGTTTGCGATAGATTTAAAATTATATGATTTGAAAACATTGATTGCAAGAATGTTTTTGAATTTTGAAAACGCTTCTTGTACTCAAATCTTCGAGTTGAATTTTAGTCAACCGCATGTCTTCATCAGATATTATACTGAATGCATGTTTATGCAAAAACAGTGCTGACTACTATGCAGAGAATAGTAACTTCGATAGCGCTGACTATACGTTGTTTTTTGATTTAATTCGCGGCAGAAGCCGTTTCAGCATTAATTGGTTCTAAACTAATTTTTTAACATTGGATACTGAGTTCCGTTAAAATTAATCTTTTATTTCATTTCCACTTATTTCTACATTTAAACGAGTCAGTTGGATTATTAAACAAGTATATATATATATATATATATATAAATATATATATACATATATATATAAATATATATATAAATTACGGTTATTTTCATAGTTGCACGTCTCGGCGGTTTCACCCATTGCAGAATTTGTTTTACATTCAAGTATATAAAAGCATGCTCCGCTATATGGTATTTAATTTCAAATTTTTACTGGAAATGCTGCTCTCGTCTGGTTCATATTATGTAATTTGGTCCTGTTTATGGCTGTCGTGTCATGCTGTGGGTACGTTAGTTGAATTACCGCGTTTTAGACCAGATTACAAGCCCATTTAGTTCTGAAAGTACATTCTTAAATATAATCTTCCAGTATCAATCAATGTTTTGATACAAGACAAATATACCTTTAATTCAATGGATAGTTTCAATACCGAATATATATTAGTAACGAAGGGCGGTTTAAAAATAAACAGTCCGTAACCGAATAACAGGATGTAGAATACACTCTGGAGAGACCAAATAAATATTAGTCCCCCTCTAATTCGGGTCACTACAGTGCTTAGCCAATATAAAAAGGTGTATTAGCATCAGCTATTGTATTTTTGTGTATGGCATTAACGTAATAACCAATCACAGTGCGAGCACTTGTAGCGGAGAAACAATTACGCCGTGGGCTAGCCCAAGTCGTAATTCCGCGCTGGACTTGCCCAATTCAGAATTGGGCTAAATTACGGCTTGGGCTACGACATATATACAGTTAGATTTATTGAAGTTTGGCGTAAAGTATATAGCAGTGCTTCCAAACTTGTCGCCATAATTGCATCAATCGCTGAATATCTGAGTGTGTCAGGGACACTATTTTCTTCGTGACGCGCTCTCAGCACCAAATTCTTAGAATCCAAAAATTGTGTTTTGGCATTATCATTATCGTTGTTATTGTACAATTATTGATGTTGTTGTTATTGTTGTTCCTATTATTATTATTATTATTATTATTATTATTATTATTATTAGTAGTAGTATTATTATTATTATTATGGTCTTTTTTGTTGGTACCCATGTACATTCTGATATTAATGCTTGTATGTAGTT